>QJNZ01000489.1:0-37441 GCA_004155055.1 Monosporascus sp. CRB-8-3
TTTTTTTTTTTTTTTTTTTTTTTTTTTTTTTTATAAAAATTAACGTCGACCGAAAAAAAATCGATTATCGACCGAATCCTTAATTTAGATACGTAAACATTTCCTATCCGATTTTAGTATGTTAAAGATATGGTTAATATATTGCTGGCCTAGTACGTTACGGAATACGTTAAAGTTAATTAGGCGTTAAATTTTGTTAAACGGCAAAAAAAATTTTAAATACGTTTAAATCGGAAAATTAATTATTAATGGATTTTATCCGAAAATCCAGAAATATTTCGTAAATAATTCGAGCTTATTTAGGTTATATGTTACGACCTAACAGAGCGGAGGTCTCGGAAACGGTCCTAACGGACCAAAATAAGACCTAAGTGGGTTAAGTTACGTAATTTGGATTTTTTTTGTTTTCAAGATTTAATTAAATCTATATAAATCCAATACCCTTTAGATTTGAGGGAACGATAAGATCCATAAGAAATCCAGGTTTTTATAAAAGGATATATACGTTTATTAATTCCATAATTTAAATAACGACAGCTTATAATATAACTTAATTATTTAAAATACCCTTAATATTACCAAACGTAATTAAATTATTTTTTTGCTTAAATTCTTATAATATAACTGTTAATATAAACCGTACGATTTGGTTTAATAATTGGTTAATTAACTTAGCCGTTATACGTTATAAGCTTTTGTTTAGTAGTATTATCAAACTTTAAGTAATTATCCGAATTGTCGAGATAGCTTTAAATACCGAAAAAAGTACCGTTAATTAATAACTTTAGGACAAACTTAAAAAACTGGAAGCGGAAGTTTTGCGACTTAAGAAAACGATTAAAAAGAACTTTAATACTTCGAAAGTTAAAGCTAAAAAGCCCTAACTTTATGATGGAAAAATTAATATTTAAAGCTTTTTTACCCAAGTACGAATGTATTTACGGTTCTTGGCTTTCGACGATCCGGAAGACAAGATTTTCGCTATCGTAGCATTTTTTACCGGAAACGCGTTCGATTGGTTTGAATTAATTATAAGGGATTACCTGGAAAAAACGGAGGATAATAAGGAGACGTTTACTAAAAAACTTTTTGCTTATTATTTTAATTTTGAGGATAAATTAAGGGATAACTTTAATAACCCCGATAAAAAACGTATTGCTATATAAAAGATTTTGCAATTACGATAAAAAGGATTAGTATTTAAATATGCAATAAAATTCCGAAACTTAATAGCTAAGGTAGGATAAGTAAACGAAAAGGATAATATTTTAATTAACGTATTTTATAAGGGATTAAAGGATGACATTAAGAACAAGATAATTAAATTAAAACGATTAACTTCCTTAAGTAAGTACATTACCGAGGCGGTAAAAATTAACAATCGACAGTTCGAAAGACGACAAAAAAAGAAAGGTTAATACGCTTTACGATATAAGTTTAACAAGCCTAATTAAGGAAATAGGCGTATTACATCTTTTATTTCTTACGGGACTTAACCAGGATTTATAAAAATCGGGGCGGTTTAATAGCAAAACTAATCCTAGTTTAAATGCTATAATTATGGTAAAATAGGATATAAAGCTTTTTAATATAAAGTACTTAGGAAACCTTAATAGAATAATTGGACTTTTATATCCGAAAAACAACTATTAAACGATAAGAAAAATAATAAAAAGTTAATTAATATAATTTAACCGTAATATACAGTAATACAGTGGCATAAGGATTATTTAGGGTAAAAAGCTTTTATTGAAGAAAAATTACTTGCTTAATTCTAATAAAGAAGGTAGCAAAAAAAGCAGAATTAACTGGCTTTGCAAAGGTGGTTGTAAGAATATTATAAGTAGAAAGAAAATTTGTATTTAGAAGAACTAAAGCGATATATAAAGATTTACGCTGTTTACTATAACAAACCTAAATGTTAGTTTTATTAAGAATGGAAAAAGGTAATTTATTAACGTATAACTCGGATATATTAGTAAGGATTTAATTTTAAACGACAAAAAGGAATTAATAAAAATGATTAACAATAATATCGACATTTACGATTATTCGTAAGTTAAAATAAAATCGATTAGAAGGTAACTTTATAGGGCTGGTTATTAGGAGAGTTATGTTTACAGAAAAATCCTTTTTGCCATTTCGGGTAATACGACTACTAAATAAAAAAAAAATTAATTCAAAAAACGGTAAAAAGGTATTGTTAATAAGCTATTACCGATTTGGGCATTTAGTTAATTTTTACCACCGATCCAGAAAATAAAAAAGTAATTAAAAAAAAATTAAAAATTTTATTAAAAAAAAACAATGGGATTCGGAAGACGAAAAAAAATACGGCGACTAATGGGAAAATGATAATTTATGGACGATATTACCGGATGAAAAGATGATTAAAATTTTCGCAAAACAAACTTACGAATAACTAAATATATAACGATAATTTAAATAATTATAAAAATAAATGATACGCATAAAAAAATAATTAAAAAAACTTTAAGTATAAAATAACCGAAATAAAAAAACGCTACGAAAACTTTTACAAATTTTAAAAAAGCAACGTTACTTATAAAAAAGTTATAGGTAAGCGGAGGAAAAAAAGTTAAACTATAATACCTTAAAAGGGCTTTAAATGCAATAATCGGAGCTACTGGCGATAACGCCATTATTATACGAATACGGATTAAGAAGAATTGGTATACCGTAATAGTGGATTGCGGAATAATAACTGCAAACTATATTAACCCGGAAATAATAAATTAATTAAAGTTATTATAGAAAAAGAAAAGTTACCTTTATAAAATCAAAAATGCCGAAAGTTAAAGATTTACTTACGACGATAGATAAATTAAACGCAAAATTAATTACCTTAAGATTTTTATTAAAAAAAAAAACAAACTATTAATTTCGACATTATCTTATTAAATAAATATAACCTGATTTTAGGAAAACTATAATTACACCAGTACAACCCCTTAATCGACTGGGAGATTAATTAGGTAAGCTTTCGTTTATTTTTTAATATAAAACAAGATATAGATAATACGAGATTTTAATATTTAATCGGTAAGAACGACGGATATAGGTATAAGGATACGATAAAAACCTTATTACTTAAGGAAATAAGATATATTTAAAAAAAAGGATACAGTAAAAAAATACGGCGCGTTATTGCGAATTTTAAAATACGATTTTAACAAATAAACGACGATTTATAAGTACAACCCGAAAAATTACCAAAATAGATAACGAAAGTATTATTACGATATTATAAGTATAAAAAGCTTTTTTAAAAAAAACTCGATTTAAAATTATTACGGTATAGCGAATGGGATTATAAAATAATCCTTAAGGACGGCAAGATGACTGTTTTTTATCTTATTTACAATTTGAACGAAACGGAGCTATACGTTTTTTGCGATTACCTAGAAAATAAATTACGGAAAGGATATATATAACGTTTTAAATTATCGGTAAGGTATCTAATATTTTTCGTTTTACGGAAAAACGGAAAATTACAATTTATTATTAATTATTAACAACTTAACGATATTATTATTAAAGATAAAACGTTATTACCCTTAATTACCGAGATTAAGGACTAATTACGAAACGCCAAATGGTTTACAGCTTTAAACTTAAAAAAAGGGTATAACCAGATTCGAATTAAACCCGGGGACGAATAGAAAACAACTTTTAGAACGAAATATAAATTGTTTAAATATTTCGTTATGCCTTTCGGATTTACGAACGTATTAGCAACTTTTTAACGGATGGTTAATTATGTATTCCGAGAGTACCTTAATATTTTTGTTATGTATTATTTCGATAATATCCTTATTTATTTAAGGATAAAAGAGGAATATATAGGATACGTTTATAAGATTTTATAAGCTTTATAAGACGTTAACCTTTTGGTTAACGTAAAAAAAAGTATTTTTTATATTTAAAAAGTTAAATATTTAAGATATATTATTACTTTTGGATATATTAAAATAAATCCTAAAAAAATTTTTGTAATTAAAAACTGGAAAACGTTTATTAATGTTATAAAAGTATAAACGTTCCTTGGATTTGCTAATTATTACCGACGATTTGTACGATATTTTAGTAAGGTCGCGATATTATTAACGGAACTTATTAAGAAAAATCGGCGATTCGTATAAGTTCCAATTGCGGAAAAAGCTTTTTAATAATTTAAAGACGCCTTTATTAACAAGTTTGTCTTGATAATATACGATTTAAACAAACCAGTGAAATTCGAGATTAACGTTTTAAACTTTGTTTTAAAAGTAGTGGTTTGTTAACGAAACGATAAAGGAAGATTATACCCTGTCACTTTTTATTTTTATAAATTATACGGTGCCGAATTTAATTATTTTATTTACGATAAGGAGTTTTTAATTATCGTTAAGGCTTTTAAGGAATTTAGATATTACCTTAAAGAAAACCAGTATTAGGTAAAGGTATATATAGATTATAAAAATATTTTTTATTTCGCAATTATAAAAAAATTAATCGGATAATAATTACGTTACGCAAAATATTTCTCGGAATTCGATTACGTTATTATTTATCGTAAGGGATCGGAAAATAATAAAGCAAACGTTTTTAATAAACAACTAAACTTAAAAAATTTTAAAGTAAAGATATAACGAACTATATTCGATTAAATAACAAAAGGATATTTATAATAACGATACGTTAATATTATTAAAATATTTATACCAGATATATATAAAGAAATATAATAATATTATAATAATTTACCTGAAAATTAGAAAATAAATAAAATTTATATACTAAAAAAATATTAAGAAAATTTAATACGAAAAATATATAAATATTAATTATATAGATACCTAGGGATTTATAAAACCTTAAAACGCATACGGCGAACGTATTATTTTTTTAAAATAAAATTAACCGTATAAAAAATTATATTATAATACAATATCTACGTTAAAATAAAAGCTAAACGATATAAATTTTACGGAAAATTACAATTATTACCAGTCGCTAAGCAATTATAAGATTTAATTACATTTAACTTTATTACGAAGCTTTCTTTATTAAAAAACCCAGTTACGGGTATATATTACGATAATATCTTTATAATCGTTAATCGGTTTACAAAATTTTCTTATTTCTTACTTTATAATAAAAATACGGATATTAAACAAATAATTTACATTTTCTTTCGATACATATACGGTTTATATAAGTTATTAGCAAAAATTATTTTAAATAAAGGTATAATTTTTATTTCCAAATTTTAGCAAAATTTAATAACATAATTCGGTTTAAATTATAAGTTATTAAATACTTTTAAATTATAAATAGACGGATAAACGGAAAAAACCAACTAGATGCTAAAAACGTACTTACGATACTATATTAATTATAAACAAAATAATTAAGTTAAGAAATTATTTATTACGCAATTAGCTTATAACACCAGTTATTATAACAATATTAAGATAATTTTAGCAACTATTAACTTTAATTTCATTTTAGAAGTTTATAAAGAAATACAAAAAAAAGGATTAATTAATATCAAAACAATCTTTACCTTAAAATAACTTAAATAATTATATCAAAAAATAAAAATAAAACTTTAATTCGTACGCAAATAAATAAATAAATATTATAATTAAAAAAGGTTAAAAGAACCAGTTTTTTCGGAGGGGAAAATAATTTATCTAATTACTAAAAATATCAAAATTAAATACTTAAATCAAAAACTCGATTTTAAATATATTGGCCCATATAAAATCATTAAGAAAATCTTAGAAAATAATTATTAATTAGAATTATTACCTAAAGTTAAACTTTATTTAATTTTTTATATTTCCTTATTCGAATTAATAATAGATATTATTAAAATGCATACGGTATAAAACAATTTAAAGGCGGAAAAAAAAGGGAAAATATATAAAGTTAAAAAAATATTCGATATACAAAAAAAAAAAATTTACTTAATATTTGGTTAAATGGAAAAATTACTTAAATTCCGAAAACACCTAGGAACCCGTCAAAAATTTTACTAACGCCTAACGCCTATTAAAGAACTTTTATTAATAACGTCGGGACCGCCGAAATTAAAGGTATTTTAATTTACGCTATCCAAAGTCGGCTAGTCGGACATTTTAGGAAAAGATTAATTATTTTAAATAGGAACCTAAATAAAGGGTGACGTATTTGCTTTTAACCGTTCCTAATTCTTTAATTTATTTATAGACCGAAAGCCGCAATTAATAATTTTTATCCTTTAAGCGTAAAAAAACTTTTTCTGGTAACGGAAACGAAAAAGGCGATTAATAGTTTTATTAATATTACGTTATTTACGTATAAAGTTCTTTTTTAACTTTTACTAAAAACGTAATAAGGTTTTTTCCGTTACGGCCTTTTTACGGTCCAGATAATTTTTCTCCTTTTTAATACGACGAAAAAAATTAACAGAAATACCGGACTTATTATAACGACGGCGATGTTTAACATATTCGTTATAACAACGGATCTTTTCGATTATTTAACATTTCGTCCCTTTTTTAAAATATAATATATACGGCATTATTTCAAAACTAAATTTAATAATATAAATAGTTAAAGATTCGAAGCTTTCCTTTTAATTTAAACAACTGCAGGATTTACGATTAATAATACGACCATTTATAATAAAAAATTAACTTATTAAGAAAAAAAATTTTAAGGGTAAAGATCCCAAAAAAGGGGATATTATATTACGACCTAATAAAGCGGAAGTTTCGGAAACGGTCCTAATGGACCGAAACAAAACTTAAATAAATTAAATTACGTAATTTGGATTTTTTCTGTTTTCAAGATCCAATTAAATCCATACAGATTTAATACCCTTTAAATCTAAGGGAACGATAAGATCCATAAAAAATCCAGGTTTTTATAAAAAAATATATACGTTTATTAATTTCATAACTTAGATAGTAACAATTTATAATATAACTTGGTTACCTAAGATACCTTTAGTATTACCAAACGTAACTAAGTTATTTTCTTACTTAGATTCTTATAATACGACTGCCAATATAAACCGTACGACTTGGTTTAATAGTTGGTTAACTAGCCTAGCCGTCACATTATAATTGTAAAATACGGTATCGTAGAAAAGGATATTTATAATTTCGACGAAACTAAATTTTTAATAGGGCGTTTTATAATAACGGGTATAGTAATTACTAATGCCGAAAAACGTAAAAAACTTAAATAAACGTAATAAAAAAATAAAAAATAAATGATAATTATTTAAATTATTAATTTTTAAAATTAAGTTATATTATTATTTATTATTATAATAAGGAAAAATTATTTTAAATTTGGTACCGTAATAATTTATTATTAATAACTGATTAAAAAATCGCATTAAGTAATAATAATTGAATAATAAATAAATTAAATTTAAAATAGATTTAATATTTTAATAAATATATTTAAACGCGTACGAAAAATTCGAAATATTTTTTTATCCTTGACGATTACGAAAATTATTATTCGATAAAATTCGAAAAATATTACGCCAGTTACGATATTATTACGTTTTGTATATTTGCGTATTTTTCGTACCGGTTTTAACTTTTTAATATATTTTGTTTTTTAGTTTTAAAACGTATTTATTTGCGATATATCGAAAACTTAATACGACGTTATTATATTTATATTATTAAAAAAGATTTTTTTGCCGGTTTTTATAACGCGTTTTAAACTGTTATAATGTCCGATAATATTAAATCTGGATTTGCGAAAGTTAGCTTTATTTTATTCGATTTTAATAACGTCTTTTTCGAATTCGAAATTTTTTTAATTATATTTACGTTAATTATTTTCCCGTTAACTTTTGCCGGTTTTATTTTCCCGTTTGCGAAAACCTTTAAAAATATCCGTAAAGTAATAAAATAAAAACGTTATTTATAAAAGAAAATTAAAAATTATTAAGGTAACTTGTTAATAAGGATATTTAAGTTAGTTAATATTGTAATAAAAGGTTATATGTTATTATTATATAAACCCGTTTTTTTCCGGGAAAAAAACGTTTAATTGCGCGAAACGAATTATATTTTAAGTAAACGTTGCAAGATTAAAAATAAACGTTTTTAAAAAGGAAAAATATTTATTATATAAAAAGAATAAGCTTTTTTGGCTTAAAAAAAAGGGTAATGAAAAAATATAGCCAATAGTAATTAAGGGGGGTCGTTGTAAAAAGGTTAAGATGAAGGAACGGAAATATAACGTTTGCGGTAAGCCCGGATATAATACGCGTATTTGTAAAGAAGTTATAAATATATTTAGCTAAGAAAAATCCGATTAATTTAAATTAATGCGATATATTATTGTTAAGTTATTTAAATTTGTTATTGCGGAATACTAAAAAGCGGCTCGCTTATATATATCTTTCGCTTATATATATATAGTACGTTATTAGAAAAAAATCGGTTTTATTTTATATGTAATAATTAATACGCGACCTAATATATTTTTTACTGTATTCCGATTTACTTCTTTTAATTTAAACCTTAATAACCTATATTATAAAGTTGTTAATTAAGTTATACTATATTTAATCGGAATTAAAGCGTTAACGTTATAATTCGGAAACGAAAATTCGTTAAATATTTAAAACGATATATTTTTTATAAATAATACGATTAATCGAAAAAGTTTTTAAGTTTACGTTATAAAGCTATTTAGAAAAGTGATAAAATAACGGGCGAATAAGTAAAATATAATAATTATTTTTATAATTAAAACGGAATTACTATTTTTTACGCAGGTTATAAAAAAAGCCTTATTTAGTTTTTAATTAATTAAAAAGCTGGGAGTTACCTTAATGCTAAATCGTTAAATATATAATACGATAATTAGTAAACGATACGGCTTATTAACGCCGATATTGCCTTATTATAAATAAAGTTACGGTACGTAAATATATATAATTACTGGTTACGAAAAACCGTAAAAAGGGATTTAATTAAAATAGATTATACGTTTATAAATAATATATTAGTTGATAAATTAATTAAAACTTTATTACGTAAACCGTTTAAATATTTTAAAAAATAGTTAGGATTAATAGATATTACGGAAGTTTTCGAACGGCGGAGAAATATTTTGCAAATAATTTTAAAGGAAGAATTAATTAATTAGGAGAATTTAATTACCGGAAAAAAGGTTAAATAAAAAACTGTGGTTTTAGAAAATAATAATATGTAACGATTAATGCCATAAATGTTTTAAGGCGTTAAGGGGGTATATCAGTTAGCAAAAGGTGCTAAACGTACCTTATATACGGAAAGACTTTTTTTAATCGGAAGATATATATTCCGTTATTAGGTTATATAAAAGCTATACGTATACGAGAAATATACGCAAGTTAGCCCAATATAATAACATAACTGATATCCCCTATATCTAACAGTTATATACTATAAAACTAAGCGTAATACCTGAAACGCGCTTATTACATAGGCTAATTATAACGAATACGGAAACGTTACTTTAAAGCGGTGATAAGCTTAATTAAAAAAAGTAACATTTTTAAAAAAAGTTAACGGAAATTAAAAGCGTTAGCTATTTAACGCAGTAATCGACTAAAAAAAGATGCGAACAGTTGAAAAAGCCGACCGAAACGCCGGGCTTATAACTATCACGCTCAAGAATAGATCAGTATATAGGATATATTAACAGACCTAAAATAAGGAAAAAACAAGCGGTATAAGGGCTTTTCTAAGAGCCCTTTTTATATAGGAGCTAGTGGGCGCTTAAGGCCCGCTCCATACCCTAACTGGAAAGGGGTCCTTTCTGCGACAATTATTAAACCTAAGTTATATGGTTTATATTAATAAAAGTAACGCCAGAATTTATGTAATAAAGTATTAGTTACGTCTAGTAATAGCAGATAACTAAGGCTGATTTAGGTAATTAACTGTTATAGCCTGTTACCGTATAGTTGAATATGAAATGGTCGTATCCTGAATTATGAGCATCATGCAGTACCTTCATTTGACGAGTATAGGAGTAAGAGCTGTATCTGTGTCCAGGTCCCATTGCTACATAAAATAAAGATGGGCCAGAAGGTTGTTGTATTCAGTTGGAGGTCTACCTTAGCAGGCCCGAATCGGGATGCCAAAAGATGCTATATTGGGTTACATGAGCATGCACAAGTTTCCCGGAGCAAGTGAGAAGTTCCATATAGACCAGGGACCGCTGGACCAAAAGACGGTGCAGTTACTGGGTGTTTGACTCACATCCCAGGAGGGAGCAAGCCATTGACCACGGGATTTTCATGCAACGTAACGAATATGTCCACTGTTCTATTAAACATATTCGTGATAGCTTCAGGTAAAATAAATACGCGTAAATTTTAAAATCATGGATTAATTGGGTCTAACAGTTGAGCAATGCGTATGTAACTCGACGGCTGAGTTAGAGGTAATTTGACCCCTATTAGCCATGAGCCGTGCCCCCAACAACGAGCTCAAAGGGGCAAATGCTCTGAATACAGGACAGGCTTCTTTACAGTCACGGGATATGAGGTGCATGTGCCTTTCTCTGCCTCGATTATCAAGATAGTACTATGTCCGAATTTCCGGTGGCAAGAACGATGTTTTATCCGAGTAACTCTAGAGGACGCATAGCAATCGCCAGTGACCACTGGGAATGAATGAGAATTTCGATAGTGCCAGTCATACACCGTTCCATACATGTGCAGCTTAATGTACCTCATATAAGTGCGGGCCGTGCCAACAGAGGTATCTCCGGTAGGCTGGGGTTCGCCCAACTAAACCAGCAAAGTTAAATTTGTAACCCTCTTGATAGGATTCCGTTGATACAAAACTTCTGCATTCTAAATTCTGGGGCAGGAGCCATTTCCAGTGGCGGGCTGAGTGAGACCAAAGAAATTCAGTAACCTTAAATATAGACTCATTACTAATTTTAAGAGAAGATGCATCCCCCGAGGTGTTTAAAGACTCATGTTCTCAACCTGGAAACACTCACACACTGATCAAAAATACAATCTCCGTCATTTATTGTACTTCCATATCGCTTGTGTCTATTCTGTCTCATTACCGGCACTATTTTGCTTGAATTTGGCGAGAGAGAAGCTTCCGAGAAATATCCTCGTCAACCTAGTCCAAGGGCTGTACCTTTGCACACGCTACACATAATGGCGGAATATAATGCTTGTTGGAGTGTCCTACAACCCGTCCTACGAGCTTCAAACGCCCTTCTTTCTAGAGAACCACCACGAAGCCCTAGCGCAGTTCCGTTCGGTGCACACGCAGGCCAGCAGGCTTTCAACGACGGCAATCCTAGCTACAACCCGAGGGCAGGACAATCTTTACGAGTGCCTCAGCAAGGAAGTAACATTTCTCAACCAATCGAAGAGCAAACAGCAGCCCCAGTTCTAACTTCTATCTGGCCCTCGTCGCCTCCTCCTGTACACTTCCGAACCGAGCTGATTTCAAATGACGAGACCCCAAGGGCTTTTACGCACGATTGGTTTGGGATTCAAGCCTATTTCACTCGCACCTTCGTAAATTTCCATTTCAAGAATATCACAAACTATACAGGCGAGACTATCGCCAGAGGAGAACTTAAGATCGACCACAATATGTGGTGGGAAGTTGTAGAGGAAAATAACCCGCTATCAGATGCTGCCCTCTTCCGGTTTATGAATGGGGTTCACCTGAGGTGTGTGTACATTGACGAATTCATGAGCTCCAAATACGGGCGTGACGTCTCGACTCCCGTGGACCCTTGTTATCCTTGGCGTGGGCCGAACGTGGAGTTGGATTGTTTACTTTTCAAGAGGGGGATTCTCCGTCAGTGGGAAGTTTCACCGGACAAAAGCAACCGTAAGGAATATGAGCCCAAGAAGGACATTTTCGTCAAGATGTACGGCCTCGGACGACACGACCTGGAGTTCATACAAGGCCATAAAAATGTGGCGGAAAGAAATGAGATGATAACCACGATCGAGAGCTTCCACAGTCTTCAGGCACTCCTCGGGCCCCAAGAAGTGTCGGACGTTAGCAGACAGCTCTCGTTCTGCTCCTTTGCGATCCGGGACGCCAGGAAAGCTCACGGGCGGTCTGGCACGGCAGACTCCAAGTGTAAAATGTTAGCCGAAGCGCGCAGGCGCGAGTTTACAATCGCTAAGATTTTAGTGGACTGTCTTTGGGATGATGTGCGGGGGTGCCAGAGTCCCAAGGTCGTAAGGACTTTACGACGACAAGACAGGGGCAGACCAGGGGATTGGAAATCCTTGAGTGAGAGAAAGCAGAGGGAGCTCCTTGGGGGCAATCCCGGCCTGATTAGGAGATTTGTTGGAGATCGACCGAATCCCTCGTGTCGTTCAAGACCCGCTTATCAGTAGTAGGAAAGCGGCTACTGTTTTGGGTATTAGGATGCCTCTGATGCTTGAGCATCCGTTTCTGGCGTCAAATGTGATACTATGGATTCTATCTGGGTGGCGGAGCATGTGGTCGGACCGTGTTACTTATATCTTACTGGTTTGCCCTACACGGTCTTTGGGTGAAAAAAGAAAAAGAAAAGTTGGGGGGAAAGAGAGAGAGGATATCTTCACCGTATTCAGTCGAGTGGTGGATGTTTTCATCCCGTAACTAGAACGGAGTTGCCGCCGTCCTAAGAGGGGGTTTCTTCCATCCGGCCCGGAACCACAGTTCGGCTGGTGTACTACCTGTGCATCAACGCACCGTACCCGGCCCGGAAGATCTATTGCTTATCATCCATCTTGAATACACTCATTTACCTGTAGACACGCATCCGTTAACAATTAGTAGATCTTTTTCTCCATGAGGTCGCAGCCCATCTTGGCAGACCGCCATCTCGGCTTAAATAAACACCGGGTTGATTGACTAGTAGGATGCCTCGCCATAGTAGTTCCTTGAGGTAATGACGATCGAGTAGCAGCCAGAACATATCCGACCCGCGGCACGGCTTGTAGGGCTATTAACCATATCAATATAACGCTTAAGACATTACAAAGATATCAGGTGGATAGCTCCATGCTATGTGTCCGTGGCTCACGTGTCACCAAGCGTCTCACAGTAAGAACTGGATGAAAAGCCAGAGTACCGAGAGTGTCAATGGAGGTCATTTGTCGGGGCATATACATCTCAAGCCCGAATCCCGCCGATCACTTAAACCTAACATCAACCTACTCCTTCTTGAGGCTATCATAGTACACCTTTGCCGCCTTATCAATGATCTTCTTTACCTCGGAAGCAGGGATCTTCTCCTTGCGATCGAATGAGTAGAGCCCGTTGACCTCCTGCTCGATATCCGTCCTGGCCACCGATGTTAGCATGTGTGCTTCACCCGTTCTTTGGCGGGCGGCCCGACTTACAGCTGGGTATATACAAAACCGCAGATAAGTCCAGCCTGGACGACCGCCATCATCAGGGCTTCGATACGCTTGAGCAGGTCCTGGGGGTCGCTGGCCGTCGTGTAGCCCCAGTCCCGCTCCCCGCCTTGGCTAGCGGCGGCCTGCTTGATGTTGACGCCTCCGAACTCGGTGCACAGGACCGGCGCTCCCTCCCTATGTTTCGTTCCCTCGTCGATGACCTTACCGTCCACTGAGATGGGTCCGGCAAAGAAACCGCGGTTGGCTAGCTTGTTCCCTAGGATATCTTCTAGGGTAGCGCAAGACTTCGCAAGGGCTGGTGCGTCGTTATAGTCATGGAAGGTGCTTAGATCAGTGATAACATGCTCCCAGCCACAGTTGTCATTGACGGGTCTCGTTGGGTCGAGGGTCCTATATAAGTCATTAGCAGTCGCTCAAGCCAAGACTCGAGTGGCTCACTTGGTCAGGTAGTACAGCGACCGCACGTGGTTCCGCTGCGCAACGTTGTCTTTCAGAGACGGATAGCCCCAGCTCTCGTTGACTGGTGTCCAGGCCACGACACATGGGTGGTTGATGTCCCGCATGACAGCCTCTTTCCATTCCTGCTCGAATCTAGCTGCGTACTCCTGGTTGAACTCATAGGCATTCGCAATCTCGCCCCAGACAAGATAACCAAGTTTATCCGCCCAGTACAAGAATAGGGGGTCCTCTACCTTCTGGTGTTTGCGACACCCGTTGAAGCCCATTTTCTTCGAGAGTTCAATGTCCGTCTTGACACTCTCAGGGGAGGGCGGCGTCATACCGGTCTCTGGCCAGTAGCCCTGATCAAGGCATAAGGCCTGGAATAGGGGTTCGCCGTTTAGTCGGAAAGTTCTGTCCCCTTTGTTCCAGTCTAAACTTCGGAACCCGGTGTAGGTGTTGACTTCGTCAACTACTTTTCCAGAGGCGTCATAGAGCCGGATGGTTACGTCGTACAACGTAGGATAATCAGGGGACCAAAGAGCCACGCCGCCGGACCAGCAACGGGGGTTTTCGAGAGGTGCTGCGTCCGCCAGTGAACGCGGAGCCTCCAGCTGTTGCCCCTTGCTCAACGACAGACTCAGATCAACGAAGGCGTAGTCTTTGTCTTTCGGCAGATCCACCTTCTTAGTCGCAACAGAGTGGCCGTGAAGTTTACCTTCAATTTCGACGCTGTATTGATGACCAGCCCTGCGGCCCAGGACGGCCACTTTCGCCTCCAGCAGCCCCTCTGAGATATTGTTGGATTTAAGCACCGTTCCATAGCTACTATTTCCGATGCGAGCAGCTGGCACAATCTCCGTCCATACCGTCTGCCAAATACCGCTAGAAGGCGTATAGAATATGCTTTCGGGCTGGGGTCTCCAGTACTGCTTTCCACGCGGCTGGGCTAGGTCGTAAGGAGAGTCCCGTACTCGCATCACAAGGTCAAGATCACCTTTACCGCTGTTTTTCCAAGCATTGGAAAGGGCATCGGTGATATCCACGTCGAACGGAACGTGCCCGCCTCGGTGGTGTCCTACGGGATGCCCAGAAGCCCACAGAGTCATCTCGTAGTCGACGGCGCCAAAGCGAATCAGAACTCGATCTCCCACCTCCAGGTCGGACTTGTCCCGTGGATCGGAGAACTTCCGCTCATACCACAAGACTTCGTGCGCCTCGTTGTGGTTTAGCCCCGAAGCCGGAGTTTGGAAGACGAATGGCACATTGATGGCCTGCTTCACGTTTTCGGCCCGGTTTCTCGCCTCGAACCCTTTTTCCTTGAGTTCTGGGAAAGCGGCCAGCCTCTGAGCTTCAGCCTCGCTCATACCCGATGTGGCGAGAGCAACCTTGTCAGGGACACCATTGATGTGCCATGCCTCCTTGAGCCCGACATCTTCGTCGTCGTACAGAAGCGACCAACCATCGTTGATGGGGTGCCATCTCTGGTTCGCGTGGACAAAGTCGGGGCGGGGATAGAAATCCTTGGAGTGATAGGTCATTTTTGGTCGTCGGCGGATTTAAATTACCTTGTCTGCATAAATGGCTCAACAGCGAGGAGTGGCACGAGTGCGGCAGGTTCGATCCCGTTCAAGTACCCTGAAAACCCCTAAAATCTCCCCGCTCATTCTTACAGCCGTGTTTACGCGTCGCATTTTTAGAACCCATTTCTGTGAGACGTTAGGATTGCACGATCTACGTCATTTGCGCCAATGAAGTTCGTCAGCGAGCTGAAAATTGGACGGACTCCGATTTTATTATTCACATGGGGAGATAGTTGAGAAACGGAACCCTTTATCGTGTTCGGGATCTGCAATACGTGCATTAGCATATGCGGCATCCCTATAACCAGTGGATATTAGCGCCTATCTCACCCGTCGGCCCTTTAAATCTATAGAATACAGGATACGTATACATATATATATTGGTCACAGCCGCCGCCTGTTATCTTGTTGTCTAGCATCAAGGGTATGGTGTATTAAAATGGCAAGGTAGGAGTTGCCCCCTATATTGTCGAATAGTTGGACTAACCTCTTCATACGTAGAGAGAAGCAGAAAGCCGAATTGACCTGTTCTGCAAGGGTCTCTTGCATTAGGTCTACGTGATCATACATTCATAAGTTTTAGACAAACAATCCAAGCAGTACCTCGTTAGGTATAGCAACCTAATATACTGCAAATGGATTATCCATTAACCTTTCAGGTTGAGTTCTTAAAGGTGCCCTACAACGTCTTGCAACACCGTGAGTCCATTACGATTCTATCAAAAGGGGATATTGGAGCATCCATAATCAAGCCCTCCATGGATTCCACGCTACTGAGAAGTTACTTATAGTTGCGATACTGCTCTCACGCGTATGCTTATCGGCCGTCTATAAAACAGAATGCTCTCGACGATGGCTCGGCTGCCTAGGTCGCGTGTGGGTGGGGGACGGAGAAGGCACTGCGAAAGGGGGCATAGTAGGATTAATTAGGTAAGTAATGCACGCACCCATATAGCTGTGTATTATTGGCGTAAGTGAATTAACAAGCGCATCAGGGTACATTGTTATTCAGATAGATTGGATGTATAGCTCTGACGTAGCTTCCCGTACCAGACTATATGTATAAAAAAAGCGATGGAACGCTCGGAATCCCAAGAAACATCGGTGCATACTCAACCCGGTCAAAACCGTGATTCCAAGTCCCTACTTGGGCCCCCCTGACTTATAGCCTTGTGGCAACTTGCAATAAGGGTCCTCTCGCTCTCGACCGCGGTGCTCCTCTCGGTGGCGCCCATCGTGTTCGACTGGGACGCGTCCCACAGACCGCTCCGACCGCAACATATACCTGGCTTCCTTCGTCTGGTGTTCCGCCGACGGCAAGGGCTGCTCGGTCCCACCTGGTGCATACCCGGTGAGTCGCAGCGCTCGGCACGTCAATCCGGCGCTGCTGCTCTACGACAGCAAGTACACCGTCGACCAAATCCCACCGGGGACGACGAAGGCGACTACCCGCGTGATGTGACGGACGGGTTTACCGTGCGGACGCATTGGGTAGCCGGTTACCTGAACACGCATGCCTCGTTAGCTCGTGAGGGCGAGCACCACAAGTGGACCCCCGGGGTCGGCATCGCTGTTGGTCTCAGTGTACCGTTACTGATGGTCGTCACGGCGTTGGTCACTTGGATGGTCGTTGGGGAGAGCAGAAGAGCCTACGCAGATAAGCCCATCGACAAGAGCACTCGGTGAACCTGGTCGTTGAAGAACTTAATTCCCGTAGTCTAGGTTATTTCTTCTCCACGCTGACAATAAATATCAGTCCCATCACATTAAAAGACTTAGGGGTGCGAAACGACTCCTCCTCATTGGACATATCCCGCATTATTCTGCTGCGCCATTCAACTCATTCTACACAACCATACCCATATACCGGCCACTGGCCAACAAGTATATCTGTCAACGTCAATGTAACAATTCTTCGCAACCAAAAGCTTCATATTCCGCGTAGCATGCGTCTCTCCTGTAAATCTTGCCCGTTAAAGCTCCTCTAATTATCTAGCTAGCTTTACGCAACGCCCGTAACGCGCCTCACGCTCTTCCTCGCACCCTCGCCACTGATCATGATGGCGCCCTCCATCTCGAGCGCCCGCATCGTCTCGGCGAAGTCAGCCGGCTCGATGGGGACGCTAGCGCCCTCGTTGAGCCGCCTGCTGACCTCGCTGAACCGGACGTTCTGGCCGCCGCTCGTGAGCTCGTCGAGGAGGCGCAAGACGGCTTCCTTCATCTCCGCCTTGCGCTTGCGCTCCGAGGCACTGGTGCCCTCGGTCAGCAGGCTCATGTCGATGCGGCCCTGGGCGTCCGTCGCCGCTGTTTTGAGCGCCGACTGGATCAGGCGCTCGGCCTCAAGCACGTCGTCCTTGGTGACCGTCTCCGAGAGCCGCATCTTGGCGTGGGCCTCGGCCAGGCGGATCATGGATTCCAGCTGGCGGGTCGTGGCAGTGATGCGCTTCTCTGCCGCTCGGACGTCTTGGCCGAGCTTGCGCATGTTCACGTAGGCACCGACTAGGGCCTGCGACGCATCTTGAGACAGTGTAGGGTGGATATGTGCTCGCGCGTAGGATATATAAGCTGTAAGGAACTCAACGGGCTAGATGAATCGTCAGTGGATGTCTCATTCTACATAGCTTAGAAATACAACTTACCAGAATTTCGTTGCTCGAAGGCGCCGACTGCGGTTTGTCCTCCAAGTACATGGAGAGCAGATGGCGAGCCAGTTTGCGGTCATTCGATTCATTGACACGGTCAAGAATCAAGTATACCAGGTCAAAACGAGACAGAAGCGTGGGTGGCAGATCGATGTTCTGCGGCACCGGCAGGTCGGGATTGTACCGAGAGCCAATGGGGTTGGCTGAGGCTAAGATGCTCGTTCTGGCGTTCAACGTGGTGATGATACCGGCCTTGGCCACCGACACGGTTTGTTGTTCCATAACTTCGTGGAGGACTGAACGGGTCGCATCTGACATCTTATCGAACTCATCGATGCAGCAGACACCACCATCGGACAGTACCAAGGCTCCGGACTCGAGTACCAATTGCCGAGTCTCGGGGTCACGGCTAACGTATGCGGTAAGACCGACAGCGGAAGACCCCTTGCCGCTTGTGTAGACACCGCGAGGAGCAATCTTGTGCACATACTTGAGCAACTGGGACTTGGACGTCGATGGATCACCGCAGAGCAACACGTTGATATCGCCACGGTACCTCGGGCTGCCTCCCTTTTGGAAAGTCTTGTTGGTGCCTCCAAACATCTGCAACAGGATTCCTTTCTTCACGTCGTCCATCTCGTAGACAGATGGAGCTAGTGATCGAGAAAGGAGCTCGTAGATATCAGGACGGGCAGCAGTCGCCTTGATCTTTTCTTCCTCCTCAGGTGTGATCTTCCTCGTCTCCTCGATATTGTTTTCGGGGTCGTTGGTTTCTTCATCGAGAGTCGTGTGATCCGCATCCAGCCGCTTGCGATCGACCTTGGCCACGTGAACGACATCGACGAAAGTCTTGAAGACGCTTTTAACCGTCCTCATGCGCGGGTTGACCCTTACCGGACTGACACGGAAGATCCCCGTGATCTGGACACGGTCACCGGCCTTGCAGAAGTCGACCAGCTCGTTGTAGACACACACTGAAACCGAATGCGGCGTCTGACCTGCAGGTACTGCATCCGGTGTTTCCTGCAACTTAATGACTTGCTTATCCTCGAATTCACAACGATTGTGAATAATTTGCATTGAGTTCTTGGAATTACAGAGAGGGCGAGGGCACTCAGTCGGCTCTCGGATCTTGCCACGGTCAAGTCCAACGAGGAGGGAATGGCTGCAGACATTGCATCGGAAAAATGCCTGTCTCATATCCGGGATGACGGGCGTCGTCCGAATAACTAAGCCCTTGATGCAGATGAGTTTGTCCATGTCTGACGGGTTAAGATCTCGTAAATTGGTGACCTTTTCTAGGCCCCACGGTCTCGTCATATATGTCTGGTCCATGACCTTCTCCTCAAGGGTTGGGCCCTGCTGCGGTCGTTGAGACGCTTGGGGCTCCTCGCTTCTTTCCGAGCTCGGGAACTGCATATCAGAACTCGGCGCCGAGCTTCGCTGGGCAGCCGAAGCTCCGTTGCTCTGGCTTCTCTGTCTAGCCATCTCCGCCTGAGCTAGCTCGATCATCACATCGTGGACCGACTGGTCCATAAGCGGCACGATTTCCTGGGGGTAATGCTGAATTTGATGCCACATTTTCCTCGTAGGTGGGTAGAGCTTGAAATCTCGGATGTCGACATATAGGATGCGCTGACCGAGAATCAGCATATTCTGGAGTTCTTCCCAGTAGACCTTCGTGTTGGATTCAGGATCAGCGTCGGTTTGCTCGGTGGTCATGCCTTCAGCCCACATCCGATACTTCTTGGTGAAATTCTTTAAGAAATCCTTGAAGGAGGCATAGGTATCGTCGATGGAGACGGTTGTACCCCAGATCGTTGCGTTGTCTTGTCCGCCCAGGTGATCAGCCTCGGAAGTATTGGGGTTCAGATTAGAAAATGATGCGGCATCGGAGTGGATCTCTCGGACAACACGGCCAGTGCCGTCAAGGATGACTCTGCTGCCAGCTCTAGGTGTGCCGCTGAGTATTTCGGAGTTGATGTCGCCTCTCCGACTTGTTCTAGCCCTCGGAGTTCTCGATGACCCGACAAATAGACCGCTGCTCTCGCTCCTGAGATCTGACTGGGGATGCAAATTACGCCCAGGACTGGAGCTTGGTTCGTATCGAATAGGGGAGGATTCTAAGGCACTATTTAGCCACGCAATTTGCGAATGAACCTAGCAGGTGGTTACACTTACCACCTAAGAGCCCGCTTGCCCTCGGTGTTCTGTCGCCATCGGTTTGCATATCGTCTTGTGAATTCGACATGCCGCGCAACGGCGAGCTAGGAGCGGCATTACGGTTGTCATTGGTGCTCTGGCTATTACTGTTCTGACGCAGCGGGGTTGATACATCGCTATTACCATTTGCCGGCGACGACTGGTAGAAGAGAGGACTGGATGCCAGTTGCGACGAACGAGTGTTGCGGGGAGTATTGCTAGCCCGCGGTGCGTTTCCATTCCCGTTCGCGGGGCTGCTGCGAGGTGGCTGAGAACTTCGCGTGTTCCGACTGGGAGTCGCAGATTGCGAATTGCGCTGACTGCGACGTTGGGAAGGGGAAGACATATTGGTTCGATATAGAGTCTGTCTTCTCTCAGTAAAGGGGTGTCTTATGTGATCAACAGAAAATCGAGGTTCAAGGGGAAAAAGAGACAGAGATGTGGTGGATATGGTGGATGGTTGTGGATAGTGGGATCCATTGTCTATGCACCCGGGGCAACCGCGTAAAATTGGGCAAAAACACGTCGAAAGGGGTGGGTGGACGCGACTTTTCGCGTAAAGTGGTAGTTATGCAACTTGTGCAGTGGATTTTAGCGCCCATCCACTCCTAACTACTGGGTAGCATTAAATTTTGCATAAGCTTCCATAAGACTCATGGGTACGGGTATGATAAGCTGATAGACGCTTATCAGTTAGTGTTGGCCAGTGCACATGTAGGTATCTCCAAGTACCTGCTAAGGGTTCTTCAGGTTGTTAGGCCCCTGCACCGGGACTCTATTGGTCCACGACGGAGTCGCTTAATCCATTTCTCCAATTAAGATGCCACCTTCGCATCGGAGCTTCAACATCGGCATCTTAGCAACTTATATAGCGAATACCAAACGACATCTCGATATTAGCACGGATTTACCCGATCCAGGAGGCTCCCTTTAACTCGCATACGTTCAAGATGGCTCCTGGAATGTCCCTATTTTCCGTCAATGCCATCATCATTCTCAGCATTGACGATGGCTCACGCATATTTGCGAAATACTACGACGCACCCCACCATGCGCCGAACTCATCCGGTGCCTCGAACAACCCGTACCCGGATCTCAAGTCTCAGAAGGCCTTCGAAAAGGGCTTATTAGAGAAGACGGCGAAACAGACCGGCGACATCATCCTCTGTATGTCTAAAGTGTCCCTGACCTTGACAAGTACATTTCCCATGCCTCGAAGTTCACTAAGGGCTGACCAAAATCTCCTGCGATAGATGATAACCGGATTGTGCTGTATAAGATGGAGTCGGACGTGATGATGTACGTAGTCGGCGGCGTGGATGAGAACGAGATATTGCTGTACAACGTTATACTCTCCCTCCGAGACTCTCTCCACCTCCTCTTCAAGTAAGCGCAGACTCCCTGGTCCGCTATGCGAACGGCGCAGTCCGGCTGACCGGCGAAAACAGGCAATCCGTCGACCGAAGAACCATAATCGAGAGCTATGACCTTGTATCGCTGGCCATCGACGAGATCGTAGACGACGGCATCATCCTAGAGACGGACCCTACCATCATTGTGCAGCGCGTCTCCAAGGCGCCGGCGCAGGACGTCAACCTCAGCCGCATCGACCTCAGCGAACAGGGCGTAAACAACCTGGCGCAACTTGGAAAGGCCAAGTTGACCGACTGGCTACGGCAAGGATTGTGAGGTGTTGAAGCTTGGTTGTGGGAACAAGGGCAGTGGCTATCTCGGCACGGCGTTGGTAAAATATCGTGTTATTTCTTTCTTTCCACGGGCATGTCTCGCGAAGCGGTTGTCGGGTTCATCATCAGTTAGTCTATGATCTAATCTGAGAAGCTGCTTTGCGCAGTCTGTTCATGACCGCTGCGCCTATATCCTCATTGTCCCCTATACCCTCCACAAAGATGATGCTCGCGCCTCTTCGATCTAGCTCCCGCAACGCCGAGAAGAGGCCCTGTGCTATGCTTCTGGTATTCTCACCTATACCGAGATCCAGGACCTTTCCAATAGAGGAACGGCTGGCGCCATTATAGAGCTCGGCTTCCTGGACCTCAAGTTCAACCTCTGCTGAGCTCTCCGGACTAGCTTCGCCGTTGACTATCGCGCGCTGCTTAAATTCCCCACAACGTAATCCAGCTGCAGGTTTCCAATGCCGTGTGCGAATTATACCAACTTTTAACGCCTCGCTCGCTAACCCGTTCGTTTGTCGTGCCTGCCGGTCGTTGCGAAAAGCCTCCAGGTCCTGCTGTTGGACACCTTCCTTAGCAGCCGCGAAACTAGACTCATAGAGCATCACTCTAGCCCTGGGACTATAGTGCTTGTACTTCATGCCAGGTGCCCTCGGCGCGGCCTTGCCCAGTTCGCTGTGATCCTTGTATGCCTTTTCCACCTTCTCCCATCCCGGACAGCTTCGCAATTCCTCTATACTCACTCCACCCGGCCGCAAGACTACAGGCGGATCGCACAGGCCGTCGACCACCGTGCTCTCGACGCCGACCCGGCAGGCGCCGCCGTCGAGGATGAGCTCGATCCGGCCGTGCAGATCTTCCAGCACGTGATCCGCCGTCGTCGGCGATGGCTTGGTCGACGCGTTGGCCGACGGGGCGGCGAGGGGTACGCCCGTGAGCTTGATGAGGGAGAGCGCGAGCGGCGACGCCGGCATGCGCGCGCCGAAGCTCTTCAGGCCCGCGGTGACTTCAGGGGCTAGCCTCGAGTGAGTTGGGTTCGGGAGGAGTATGGTCAGGGGCCCGGGCCAGAATCGGTTGATCAAGGGTCTGTATATCTCCGGTATCCGCTCGCCGTGGTGTCCGTTAGTCTCCTCCTTCGCAGAGGAAGGTGACGTCGACGTCGACGTCGCGGGGTATAGCAGGCTACGCAGCATCTCCAGGTCCGAGACGTGGATGATGAGGGGGTTGTCTGACGGCCGCCCCTTGGCAGAGTAGATTCCCTTCACGGCTGAACTCCGCGTGGCGTCTGCCGCGAGCCCGTAGACGGTCTCCGTCGGGAAAGCTACAGGGATGTCTTTCGTCCTTAAGTAGTCCGCCGTCTCCCTCAGAATTTTGATACTGGGCGAGTCCGTTTCTGGGACTTGCCATGTACCTAATTTCTCTTGGCCCTCGCCCTTCCTGAACTCTCCTAAGTCCTTTTCCATCACCTTAAGAATCCGGGTGCTCATCTTGGCCGTGTTTTGCGGCAAGTCCTTTGACATTCTGGTGCAAAAGTGAAGGGCAGCTCCAACAGTCTTATGTCCGATGCGCAGGGCGGTTCTGAACGCCAACTTTGCTGGTATGATATTTTTGATATCCCATAAATCTCCAGGGGATGGTCGTGGTACGGGTATAAATAGCCTTAGAAGCTATTTGTTCCTCAGTTGACATATATAATATCCCAATAGAATGAGCAAGCAAATTTAACGTCTTGAGGCACCGTCTCATGGAAGACTGACTCATACCCTCAACACGGATACTGATAATTGAACCATTATGTACCTAAATGTAGGTATGCAAAAAAGACGTCATTGCCAACATCTAGGGAGCTCTCAGGCTCCAAAAATCTTTAGGTACCATTGTGGTCACTGAAGCGCCCGCTAACGCAATATTTTCCAGGGGCTTCAGGGTCCAACTGTGTTGAATGTTTCAGTGCATGTAGTACCGAATCGGTGGATCCATATTAGCGGGGTGCAGGGTAAGCCACCACCCAGCATCATCGCACTGTTGGCATTTTTAGATCGACATAAAACCTCCCGCTCCTATGGGTTTTGCTGACGCCGCTGGAAGTCCACTGAATGAGCAAGTGTGTGCGGAAGGGTGTTCAGCAGCCCAATTGAGATTTCGACATCTCAGCCTCAGCGTCGCTATGCGCTTCCCAGAACCAGGGTCCCAATGTCCGCCAACAGCATTCCCAATGGCGACTCCCCAGTCCAGCAGCACACGCACAACCCAGATAAGCTGAACAGTAGTAGCGGCGGCGGCGCGAACCCTTTGATCCAGAATGCCATCTCCATGTCCGACGTCCGCGCCACGCTAGCGGCCCTGCACGCGCGCGAGACCACCATAACCAGCCGGCTCGGCGCCCTGCTGTCCTCGCAGGCCGAGCTCTCCCGCGAGCTCGGCCGCCTCGACCTCCTGCGCGCGAACCTCGGCTCCCAGGTCATCGCGACGCGGTCCATCAGCAACGGCATGCTGGCGTCGGCGGCCGAGACGGCGGGCCGGCTGTCCAACCGCGTCAAGGAGCTCGACCTGGAGAAGGACCGCGTGCAGCAGACGCTCGGCGTCGTCGAGCAGGTCGCCGAGCTCAAGGCCTGCGTCCACGGCGTCGTGGGCAGCATGGGGGCGCCGCAGGACTGGGAGGCGGCCGCGGGCTACATATCGCGCGCGAGCAAGATCCCCGAGGACATCGTGCGCGGCGGCTTTGCGGCCGCGGTCGTGCCCAGCGTCGAGGTTCCCGACGCTCCCTGGGTGACGCTGGAGAATGCGAAGGAGAGCTTGTGTGGGCTCTTCCTGCGGGAATTCGAGAAGGCGGCCAAGGAAGGGGACGGCGCGAAGGTTACGCGGTTCTTCAAGCTGTTCCCTCTAATAACAAGGGGCGACGTAGGCTTGGACGTCTACGGGCGTTATGTCTGCCAGGGCGTTGCTGGCACGGCAAGAGCAACACTCAAAGAGGCACCGATAGGCGCCGGACGGAAAGACGGGTTCTTCTATGCCAATGCGCTCACCAAACTGTTCGAACATATCGCACAGATCGTAGAGAACCACGGCGGACTCGTGGAGAGACACTACGGCGAGGGCAAGATGGTCAAGGTGATCGAGAGGCTTCAGATGGAAGCCGACGTGCAGGGTGGCATCATCCTGGACTCCTGGAGTGACGAAAGAGGCGTTGACAGGCGACTGACGGACGTGAAGAGCTATCCATTTTCTTTCCTGGTACAGAGCTTCTTACCGCCGCAGAGGGGAGTTGGGGGAACACCTCGCATGAATTCGCCAGCGCTGGGTGGTGGGACCAACCCTCGAAATAGCGAGGACGAGGGAGTTGATATGAAAGAAGTTGACGGCTTACTCAGTGAGATCGCTGTCATGCTCGGTCGTTGGTCTTTATACTCTAGATTCCTCGCAGGAAAATGCAAGGTAAGATTAGCGACCGATTTTCCTTGGCTAATGGCTAACTCCCAATAGAACCCTGAAGCACCAGGGGACACCGACCTAACCGTGCCGGATGTCCTTACGAAATCAAACCTGAATAGAAAGGTTTCGGCGAAGTTAATCAGCCCTTATAATGTCATGTCCACGTTCTTCTTCAGGAGGTCGGTTGAAAAAGCATTCCAACTAGATGAAATGCCCTCCGGACTATCACTTAATCTCAACAAACCCGTCGACGGCAATGCGCCCTATATAATATCAGCCGTGGACGATGTAATGTACATCGTCAGCGCAGTTCTCCAGAAGTCCATGTCCACGTCACAAAAAGAAGTGGTCGGTTCAGTTATCCCAACTGTGGGAAGGGTACTAGGATCCGACTTTATCGGCATGATCCAGCGGAAAATGCGAGATGAATCATATCCCAAACCCGTCATACAAGGAGGATTCCCGCCGGAAGACAAGATCGTTGCCTTCATCGTCCTCATTAACAGTCTCAATGTCTCGAACGAATATCTGGAGCGTATCATTACCACGCGGCTAGGGACGTCATCAGACGAGCCTAACGGAGCATCACATTCTACCCAGCCTCTCGCCGCATCCTTTCCATTTGAAAATAACGTCAAATTCGTCACTGCCACCCTCAACAGTCTCAAATCGAGCTTCACCACCAAAGCATCCGAACTCCTCTCGGACGGCCTGCAGGTACTGTTCAACAATGTTGTCAAGCCTAGGCTGCAACAAGTCATGGCCGACACATTCCGCAATGCGGATTACTCGCTCACCGAAGACGAGTTGGCCGAGATAGCGCGCCAGAACGACACGGACGAGGAGGAGGTCCTTGACTACGTGCAGCGGCAGTTCGAGCGCGGGTGGGACGCGCTCATGAAGCCGATCGCGCGCATCATGACGCCCAAGACGTTCAACACGCTGATGGACCTCACGGCGAAGCACCTGGCGCGGTTCCTGGAGAAGCGGGTGTGGTCCAGCAGCGGCAAGGCGAACGCGTACGGCGCCATCCGTATGGAGCGGGACTTCTCAGGCATCATCAGCACGGTGTCGAGGGGTAACTACGGAGTCAGGGAGCTGTTCGCGAGGGTCACCCAGACGCTCATGATCGCCAACATGGAGGAAGAGGAGTGGGAGGAGCTGGGTGCCGCGGGAGATGAGGACGTTATACAGTGGGTCCTCGACGAGGATGAGAGGCGCAAGGCGAGGAACCTCGTTAAGGAATGAACTGCGCGATTGTAGAGATATGAGATGTGTTGTTCTAGTCTACAATAGAACATGAATGAACGGCTGGGAAAATCGATATTTGATCGGTTCTAAGAATACCAAAGCATAATATGCTTTATTGTCGAGGGTTTATCATCTCTAACCATCATAACTTCCTCAAAGGAATCAATGGGATGGTTACGTACGTAAGACGAAGGGAAAGCTTCCAATCTTATCTGAAAACAAGTTTGTTCGCAGATTTTGATATATAAAATGGATGTTCGGCATAGGGTCCCTAAGTAAACAGTATTTGGGGTCACAGTCTCTAACCAATGTAGCCCCCAATTGATGCATTTACTAGCTATTTTGATTTATGTAACTATCACGAACACCCAATCTTATCTTTATTTTTATCGGTGTCCTGACATTCCAGTTACATGCAATTGAACTGGGGCTTCAGCCTCAACTTCACGCATCCATATCAGCCTTGTTGTCCTCCCACCTTCACACACCACCTCATTCCACAGCCTCCCCAAATCATGGCGACAGCACAATTCGGTCTCCTCGACGAGCGAGAGGAGGGTGAGCTACATAAGATTCGACTCCTTAACGTCGAGGAGAAGCCTTTCAAACGCCTGACCAAACGCCTCGTCGCCCCAGGAGCCTTCACGAACCCAAACAGCACCAAGTTGCCCACTCCGCCTCCGGAAAGCAATCAGGCCGAATCCCAAGATGGCACCGCAAATGCAAACAACCAGACAGCAGCCCTTGACATCACGGCCCTGAAAGAAGACATCACGCTCGACTTCGCCGCCTTCGACTCGGCGATCGCGCGGCTGCAGTTCCTCGCGTCGGCCAACGAGGCGGAGCGGCAGCGGTACGCGGACGACCGGCAGCGGATCCTGCGGACGATGGACAGCGTGCGGGAAAGCAACGCGGTGCTGCGGACGCGGCTCGAGGAGGCGCGGGCGACGCTGGCGCAGCGCCGCAAGTTCGACGAGCTCGCGGACCGCATCACGGGCAACCGCATGCTGCGCACGCGCGCCGAGCAGCACGCGAACCTCACGAAGCTCGCCGACGAGTGCGCGGACCTTGAGCGAGAGAGCGAGGACTACGGCGCCACGTGGCGCGAGCGCCGCGGCCAGTTCGAGCGCCTCGTCGACGAGGGCAAGCGCCTGCGCGCCCTCATCCGCGACGAGAAGGAGGAGGTCGAGCGCCGCGAGGGCATGGACACCGGCGATAACAACGACGAGGCCGAGGGCGCGACGCCCGCTGGTACTAAGAGCGGCAACGCGACGCCGAGGCCCGAGCACGCCGCCGTGGGCACCGGTGGTGCTTCGCTGGGCCCGAAGGCCGAGGGTGAAGGGGGTGCCACGCCGCGGCCTGGAAGCAGGGGCGAGCGGACGCCAAGACTGGACAGCCCTGCTCCCGGCGCTGGAGACGAGGGCTTAAAGCCGAAGCCGGACGGCAGTGGTAGCTTTTCTTCGAGGGCGAACAGCCAGGTTCCCAGCGTAAGCGCTGGCAGCCAAGACCAGAGCGTGAGGGCGGAGAGCCAGCAGCTGAAGAACGGGGAGCTCGAGGAAGGGGAGGATGTCGAGATGGCCGAGTCTGGTACGCAGCAGCAGCAGGCGGATACGCCGATGAGCGAAGAGATAGGCGAGAAGGAAGGGGCTACTGAGAGTCAGGAGACTCAAGAGACTCCGCAGATCACCATCGATGCCGTGGCAGATGGGGACAAGGACGACAAGATGGATACGACGTAGGCGAGCTATTTGCATATCATCGGGGATAAGTTGCAGCTCGTTGTGATAGACAGTAATATCATACCCGCCACGGAATGGCACCTTTGCGAGCAATCAGCTAATCAAGCCCCTTTGCTTTCCTAACCGAGTCCTTTACACAAACGCATGTAGACTCAATTTATGTCCTTCACCTATCGCTCCGTATGGTATCAATTCTTTTCAACCTACAACCAGTAGCACGCTACGCACACGCGCATGCGCATACCGTCCCATCTCCCCTTCTGCAACTTCGGTGCACTCCAGCCCATCAAACAGCTGCCGGCTGTCCTGCGGTCCTGCCTAACTCCAGCGCCTCCTTCGCCTTGGCCATCTCGTCCGCGGACCCGCCCTCGCTCTCCGCCGTCGCGATCTGCTCCTCGAGCCTCCGGACCGCCTCGCCGATCTTCTCGCTTAGCGGGAGGAACACCGTCTTCGTCTCCTCGAGGGCCTTGCGCTGTATTCCGAGTTCGTTTCAGTCAGTCACCGACCTACGTTGCTACACTTCCACGGGAAGAACGGTATGAACATATATATACATATATACGTGCGTGCGAGTGTGTGTGTATATGTGTGGGTTTGCAATGCTGTAGGATGCTCGGGCGTTTACGCACCTCTTGCTTGAGCATGAACTCGGCGTTGTCGTCGTCGCTGTCGCCGCCGCCACCGCCGCCGCTGCCGTTGGCCGCCTCCGCCTCGAGCTTCTTCACCCGCTCCGTCTGCTGCGCGAGCTCCTTCTGGTAGTACTGCTCCTCCTTCACCAGCCGGTTGACGGCCTGCGTCGCGATTGTGAGGGGCGAGGGAGCGGGCATGGTTCTGTGCGGTTCTTGTGTCGTTCCGTGAGGGTCCAAGATGGGGAGATGGGTGGCTGGATTTCTCGGTTGGTCGGGATCTTAGGTAGGGGGATCTTATGTAGGCAGTCGGTCTGGAAAGTCAAGTTTGGCGATGTTGACTTGTGTATTTAGTGCTTGCCCGAACCAGCAACATGTTTGGTGGGGTTGGCGGGGTAGTGAGTCGTCTAAGCGGTTAAACAACGTGCTGGTATGCAACTACCGAGTGGGCGGATGGGGGGGGGGTCAACTTCGCCGCTGGTTAAGGCAGTGCTATCAATTACGCAGATATCTATATATACTGAAGACGACTAGTACATGGATCTTACGGTCAATATAATTATCCCGTTAAGCCATCCAGGACAAAGTGAGTTCCGCGGCAGCCTACAACCAAAGCTGGGCATATTATGCCTACCTCAACCGCTTGAGAAAAGGAGAAGGGTATTTGATGTCTAGCCTTGACTATCTATGTCTTGAGATGACTCGATGCGCAACAACCCCTTACTGAAAGAACGTTTAGGGAAATCCATACAACATTGCTACCGCTCATCTAAAGTAGTTAGTCGCAGTATGACGCCAAAGGGGTAATTTCCCGCCTTCTAGTGCACCAGGCGCATTACGGCGGATCTGGTTTCATCAGGCCGGAAGTCGTCAGCTCAATCAAACTCACTACCATCGGGAATCTAAAGCAGTTCTCATTATTTACATTTCCCTAAACCTTCAATCTAGGTATAGAGCTCATTCAAGCATCACAAAGCATATTTCTTGATCTCGGTATCATTAATGTCGGGAAATGAGGTCCATAGGAGAGATCAAAAGCGCTTTCATCGGTCGAGCCTGAGCTCAAGCATGTTCGTGTCCTCCCCAGTCCGCAGGCAGCCTTACAAAGTAGCTGGATCATGGTCCAAGTTGGTCAAGGACGGTCTTCAACTACCGCCCTAGTGGAATCTGGACACCAACGCCCAGAAGTTCCGCGTCTTGGTGGCCCAGATATCAGAAACGCGGAAAGCAGATGCGCCGGGTCCGTCCACTCTCCCCTACGCGGAAGACGACCGTCAGATCAAGGCCCGAGAAGCGGCTAGCATCGCAACTCGTGTGCACCAGCCGCGGGTGGTTCCGGATGACGGTTTCCGGGCGTGGCCATGCTCCACGGAGGCGGTTTCTGCATCAGAACCTAGACAGCGGAGCCCGGCTCTGCTGCACTTTTAGTCAGCTGGAAGGTGTGGCTGTGAATGCCGCCTATCGTCTAGCACCTGAACATCCTTTTCAAACTCTGATCTATGATTTATATGACGCTCTCAATTGGGTACGTATCGTCGGCTTTCTTTAGCATCGCAGTGTGTGAATAACAGGACGCAGGCAGGGGCCAATCTCCGGAGCTTGAACATCAGCCCGGGAAGGGGGTTTCTAGTCGCAGGAGAGAGAGCTGGGAGCTGACATTGCGGTCGCTATCGCGCATCTCTGGACCCAGGAGCAGGCATCGCCGCCCGTAACGGGAGTCTATGGCTGCACAAGCTCGACCGCCAACAAGGAGGCGGTGCCGGGGAGACATAGGGAGTACTTCGTTAATTTCGAACAGAACGCAGGCGCGCCCATGCAAAACCATCGAGGCAGACGAGTTCATCCTGAGTAAGTCGGCAAGGATTTCCCTTCCGAATGTGGGAACATAGCCGTGCCTTCGCTGACGCCATCCGTCATCATTTTCGTCATCAGGGAACTACAAGCCGGATCAGAGAAACCAACTGGCCTTCCCGATCGCGATTCCGGACCCATCAATCATGCCCACGACCTACTTCCAGCCCTACGGATTCGATATCATGCGCGACTGCACCCTGGTCATGGAGCGGGTCTGGAACGACGCTGGCGTGCCGACGAGGTAAGACGTCTACCCAGGTCTGCCGCACTCGTTCTGGATTTTGGAGCCCCCAATACGACAGATGAGAAAGTCCGAAGCTGGCGCATTGGATGGTTTGAAATGGCTTTTGAGTTGAAGAAGGAGCGGTGCGATGTCATATATCAACACAGCCAGGGGAAGTATCAAATGCAATTATGATTGCTTCGTTCACTCCGTGGCACTGCCCAGTCTCGAAACTGAATTGCTGTATTGGTACTGCCATGTTCATAGTGATGTAGAGAAGAATATTCAAACAAGAATGTAGAGGTTGTGAACATGTTTAATACGGCCTTGTTGGATGTTGCTTTGAATGCGCAGCGGAAGCTTGGATCCCCAGGAATTGACAAAGTTTTATGGAGCCCGCTTTCCAGTGGCGTCATCGGATTTTAGATAATAGCTCTCCCAACACGATCGCCTTACCAATCAAGCCAACCGAGGATTTGAAGTCCGCAATTTACTGCTCATTGAGACATATCACTCGACTTGATACAAACCCGTAGGACGAATCACAACCGGTTTCTTCCGGCATATAATCGCAATGGCATCGCAAGCTGCCTCAATCAGTGAGTAGAGCGCTAGCCTCTGACCTCGACGCTTCCGCTAACCGTCATAGCCTCCTTCACGTCTAAGGCGGAGGCTAAGCCTGCCGTAAATGCCGACGCAGCATCGAAGCCAAAGGTCGGTCCGGATTGGAATTTTCACGACCTTCCCCCATTGCGCTTCCGAGGTTGAATGTTCGTTGCTGACAACATATACTTGCGACAGCCCTGCTGCGTCTGCAAAGAGGAGAAGTCGAAGCGCGACGAGTGCATGCTGTTTTCCAAGTCTGCCAATCCCGCGAGTGAATGCCAGACGATGATCGACCAGTACAAGAGCTGCATGGCTGGGTTCGGGTTCCAAGTCTGATGTATGTGAGGGGCGACTATAAGATTGAACGGCGGCAAAGACGGCATGACTCGCTACGAGGAATGCTTGTACACTAGGGGCGTCTATTCCTTTTTGGATCCAGCAATTCGGCGTTGAGGATGGATATTAGGTGAAATCACCTGAGAGTGGCATTCTTAGGGCGTCGGACATAGACAACATCGCAGTTCACTTCGAAAGCATGCGCTTACTATTGGTCTCCCGTCTTCGAGAATCACCATTGGGAAGCCATCACTTGCGGCAAAAGAGAAAAGTCAAGCGGGAAACGGAAAAATCAAGCGGCGCTGCAAATCCCCCAGAGAGCAGGGTGATACGCGGCTGCGCGAAGCTGGCCGCAGGGCAAGTGCTCATATGACGAGCTTGGAGCTAGCACTCAGCCTTGCATATGTCGCGTGGCCGTCGCTGACTTTACAGTTCGGCTCGAGGTCCTCATTCGTACGATACAGGGGTACGAGACGGAGAATATACCCCTACGACCCGTCCAGGAAATCCATCGAAATCAGTTCATTAATAAGTTCGGCTACAGCCTAGCACAAACCTAGAAACCAGCCATTTCAAAGTCTCTATCCCGGGGCGCCGGTGAGCTACCCATCTACTTGTTCAGCCGTCCACGGCATGTCTTGGGGGATATCATGCGATATTCTGTGAACAGCCCATGTACTTGGTATGTGTCCTATGGAGGATTTTGCCTTAGGTCTTAGGATTCGGCCCTGTTTCCAACACAGGCTAATAAACTCGCATGAGCACCTACCTTAAGCCATGAGCGAGCTTATGAATAGCAGGTGGCTTTTCGTTGCCATTGCCCATTGCCAGAACGGGCGGCTATGCATGTCAGCTAATTTTGATTCGACGTTCTGGAGGATCAGCGACTCTCTCAAATTTGCATCTCAGTGCCGGGGTACTGAGTACCTACCGCCACAAACTTTTAAGGACGATGGGCCCATGGCGTTTGCTACTCGAAGCAAGGCTGATCTATTGCCACGTGCATTTGAGCCTTGATCCCTGTGAGGCTTCCTATTCGACCGTGGGCATACCGCTAGAATGACATGCAGGGCCCCGGCCAGACAGCTAAGCTTCAATTTTGCCGAATTTAGGCTAAATGGACAAACGGGCAGGTGCAGGGGTAAATAACCCCACTAACATCCATGGATACTACCTACGTAGTATGGCAATACAGCCAAGGGCCGAATAGGACCAGACGAGCCTGAACATCTAGAATATGCAAGGCGGGAGTACGTCTCATCTAAACTTCTTGTCATGCTTGGGACAATATAATCCGTCTCAGCTACTTTTCTTACTAGCGAAATCGAACGCTGGTAATGTGGCAGCCATCCAGAGATCGCGTATTCCCAAGCTTCAAAGGATACCAGTAGCTAGACTAGGTACCGGGCAGGTCGTGGACAAAATAATTGACACACCCCCCACACTGCTTCAGAATAACACATTCCGATGCAACTATTCGCAAATTCGTAAAAAATTGACTAAAATTCTCATAAAAGTTATTGATACTGTTAACCTACTCATCTATTAACCCATTAATTAACGTATATCCTGAAGTCGGTAGGTATAAAATGGCTTATCTATGAATATTAGTCTCCTGAGGCTTCAGGGGGTAGGAGTAAACTGTGCCGATTTTTTATCCACGACCTGCCTGGGTATGTACAGAGACTCCAGGACGCATTGCCGGGTCGTTATAAAGTCGCTTAAGTTTGATACATGCACATATGTACATCCACACTCGTGCAGAGGAGGGTTTTCTTGCATTAGACGTTTAAACTCAAGCATGGCAGAGCCTACATACAGTACATACAACCACTTGGCACTAGACAAGATTGGAGGCTTTACTACGATGGCAGGCTCGAGATCCCCACGACTTAGCCAAAGGTAGTACGTTACATCAGTATAAATCCGAGGTCATTAAGTAGTGGAGTCGTATGGGAGCATGAAATAAGCAGCTGAACGCAACACCTTCTTTTAATATAAATAAGGTCTTAAGGACATACATGGTTCTAATAAGAACGTATTAGGGTATTAATTCTATTATCAACGGGTATAATCACAGCTGTGTAACTCGTGTGTCTATCCCAGCGCAATCTGGCAATTGGTTACGAAGACGGGAGCTTCAAAGCGGCTCTTTGAACATGCATGAGCTATGGCTTGATTCGCTGGAAAGCCACACCGGAAACAGAAGCCTTCTTTCCGCAAGCTCATGTCGCTAATAACGCCTAGCCAAGCACTTCCCGATGTTAAAACTCACGGTACCGGGACTATGGGCTCACCAAGTGCCCATCACCACCCTACATAATAACTTCAGCTTCGCAGCGAAATCCTTAGTCTACATGTATATGGACTAATCTACTCGTAGCCTAGGCGCGAATAGTGACCGAGAAATCATTCAGGCTAATAAGTTAGTTGCAATCATATGAGAGAACCTTGGGTTGATCTGGGGTGCCCAGGTTCTTCAGCACAGCATTGAAGTTGCAACCATGTACAGCTACTTGGCATCCATCGCCCAGTAGAGGACGGCACCACCATCCTTAACGTTAGGGCTTCCGCTAGCCTCTGCCACCCCCGGATCGAGAATCATCACCATATGAGGCTCGGAACTAAGCGGCAGAACGTGCATCTGCCCGGAGGATAGGTAACATCATCTATTCCTTCTTGTCGACCAATCTCCACCGGCAGGAAACTCAACGGGAGCGGCACAGCGGCAAACTCAAGCATAAGCATGGTGGCAATAAGTCTTGGTTGCCTCGTAGGGATGTAGGTATTAATGTCGCCAGCGAGCCATCAGGTGCATGTTGTCTATCGATGATGGGAAAGTCTTACCACATGTCCAGCGGTTATATGTATCTAGTATACATTAGAATAGATACATCTCTTCCGTACTTCCCAACGCTGCAACGGGACCGCTGTATGTAATCGGACCTAGTTCATATACGTACAGAACACCATTAACAGCTTCCTACACGGGTCGATTAGGCGAAAAACAAGAAACCATCACCTGCGGCGCCGTACACTCTCACCCTTGCGCCGAGTTTTAATGTACATGGCACTGGCCTTAATTCGCTTCCCACGCTCTTCTACCACTCACCACGTTCGACCTCATTAACACCGCCTCCGAACAATGAAGGACGATGGTATGGGCCTCCTCAATGCTATGGCACCATCTAGTCGGCCCATGGTGGATACACGACGATAGCGTGGTCGGGGCTACTGGTTAACAAACTGGCTGTTTCCCTTCGGCAAGCCGTCCCTCAGAATTCTAACTCTGCCTATGATAGATCCAGCCAATCATTCAACTGTAGGTACATACCGTTCGATGTCTATATCGCATGGAGGATCGGATCTCTTCCCGGGTTAGCTTTTCACGCTGCGTGTTCCTCGCCTATGTAAGGCCGGTTTGTAGCCTTTACGAAAAACTGCATCCATCACGTGAGGCGTACTTCGATCGCTCTGGGTCATGGCATTCTAGAAGAGATCCAAGTCCACCTATATTACAAAACCATTCAGTTGTTGTAGATCATTTCTCATAATAACAGAGTTTCCAATCATCCCGTTAGTAGTAGCAGGTCCCCAAAATAGAAGTTGTTGCTGTGTCTGGTAGACAACAGCATGGCCAAGATGGCCATCTTGAAGCGGCGCGCCACCACCCTTGTCTAAAGTCTGACAGATAATCGAAGAGGTGCTTGATTTTAACTTGAAAGTCGATTATTATTATTTTAACCGAGAATGTGAGCATTCGGATACGACACTCCAACGTTCCCTCGGCCCCCCTAGCTGGCTGCGGGTCTATACCCCGACTGGGGATGGCACCTCCGGATTGGGGTAACGCGGGTGTGCGTACCCACCATCCCATGCCACGGTCACATCTAGAACGGGGGAGTGGTTCCAGATCTCCCGTGTCCACCCAGCAGCATGTGAGCAAGGGGGGCAGAGATCAGGGCGCGTCTGTCGAGGCGAGATTTCTATCGGTCCGCTCGCCCGCCTCTTCATCATTCCACGGAAGGCGATATATGTTGGCTGGGCTCCCTGCCTCAAAAGCAGCTCCTTCCTCTTCTCCTCACGCTTAACCCTCACTCTCGACAGAAGGTCAATCCAAGGGGTCCTACGAGAAAATTTTCATAATTCTTTAGCCAGCTGAACACAGCAGCCGCTCGGCCATTTGCGGTCCGAAGCCAGATAAACCGACAAGATGGTTCTCGGCAAGATCAAGGTGAAGACGCGTGCCAAAGATGAGAAGGTCGCGGTCGCGCAGGAGGAGGCGCCGACCTTCGAGAAAGTCAACTGGATGAAGGATCCCGGTTTGCGAAAGCTCTACTGGCATGCCTTCGTCCTCCTTGTTGCTTCGGCCACTACTGGTTACGATGGGTATGTTGCGTCTTTGGGGACATTCGAGTCAGTCCGGGGTTTTTAATGCGGCCAAACAGAATGTTCTTCAATTCCGTTCAGGTCTTCGAGTCTTGGACCTCGTTCTTTGGCAACCCGTCGGGAGGAACGCTCGGTCTCCTCGGTGCCCTGTACCAGATTGGTAGCATAGCGTCGATTTGGATAGTGTAAGTGCATAAGTTCGCAAGTCGCGCCGCGTCAACGCTCGTGCTCCTGACACACACGTACAGGCCTATAATCGCCGATAACTACGGTCGTAAATTGCCCATCATTCTCGGCTGCGTGATCATGACCGTCGGTGCCTTTATTCAGGGATTTTCACAGAACATGGGAACTTTCATGGGCGGTCGTGTCATGTTAGGCTTCGGCAACAGTCTGGCTCAGATTTCATCTCCGATGCTGTTGACTGAGATCTGCCACCCCCAGCACCGTGGGCGTCTTACTGCCGTCTACAACTGCCTGTGGAACGCCGGTGCTATTGGTGAGTGCCTGAAAGTCGTTATTTGACCAACCGAGGCGTTGCCAGCTAATTCTTCGAAAGTCGAGACGTGGCTCGCATTCGGCACTAACTTCCTCGGCAACCAGTGGTCGTGGCGCATTCCTGCCATCGTCCAGGCCGTCCCCTCCGCCATCCAGCTCGCTTTCATCTGGTGGGTGCCAGAGTCGCCCCGATACCTCATTGCAAAGGACAAGGATGACGAAGCCCTCCGGGTGCTTGCGAAGTATCACGCCAACGGCAATGCCAACCACCCCACCGTCCAGTTCGAATACCGGGAGATCCAGGCGACCATCAAGAAGGAGATGGAGAGCAAGGCCAACAGCAGCTACCTGGACTTCGCCAAGACCAAGGGCAACCGTTACCGATTCTTCGTTCTTCTTTCGCTTGGTTTCTTCTCACAGTGGTCGGGAAATGCTATCATATCTAACTATGCCAACAAGCTGTACGAATCAGCTGGTATCTTTGATTCCACTGCAAAGTTCGGTGTGAGTATTG
>QJNZ01000489.1:37451-71030 GCA_004155055.1 Monosporascus sp. CRB-8-3
TTTAAACCCCCCCCCCCCCCCCCCTTCTCTTAGTGTTTCATACTGATCCTGTTTAAAGCTCTCCGGCGGACAAACCATCCTGGCCCTCATCGTCTCCGTCACCATGGCCTCGCTTGTCGACAAGTTCGGTCGCCGGCCGATGTTCTTGATCGCCACCGGAGGTATGTTCGGCGTGCTGGGCTTCTGGACCCTGACCGCCGGTCTCTACCAGGAGAAGCAGGCACCCGGCGCGGACAAGGCCATGATCTTCTTCATCTGGCTGTTCGGTTTCTTCTACAGCGTTGCCTGGTCCGGTCTGCTAATCTCCTACGCCATCGAAATCCTGCCCTATAAGCTCCGAGCCAAGGGTCTGATGCTGGTCAACATCTTCGTCCAGGCCGCGCTCTGCCTCAACACCTACGTGAACCCGCTCGCTTTCGACGGATTCAGCAAGAATGGTCACGACTCCAGCTGGAAGCTCTATCTCATTTACACTTGCTGGGTCTTCGGCGAGTTCCTCTTCGTCTACTTCATGTACGTCGAGACCAAGGGCCCCACCCTCGAGGAGCTTGTCAAGATCATCGATGGCCCCGACGCTGTCGCCCACCTCGACCTCGACCAGATCGAGAAGGAGCAGGTTCTGCGTACTGAGGCCAACGAGGTCGTCGAGCATAAGGTTTAATAGTCTTACGTTTTGTTTAATTTCGGCTCATATCTGCGCCCACGACATTGGATCGGAATAAGGCGTCGTGTTTTCATCGGATACCCCCTTTTCAGTACCTTAGCGAACATTCTGCCGTTCCCCCCACCGGAAGCGCTTGCCAATGCAGTCGCCGCCGAAATATATAATTTGGGCCTAGTGAATATAGCATTGCTGTCCACTAAGTCCAGTTGGATAGCCTGCCTTTGTCCAGGGAGCTCGTGAAATGCTGCAATAAGTCGAGGGGCTACCCGCCTTTCGGAAGAGATTTTGGTCGTAGTGGAAGTAACCTTCATGTTCGGTCGGATGAGTTGTGGTTGAAGCAATTTGACACTGGAATGCTGTAGTATATCTCAGGCCCACTTTAAAACAGGGTTATTCTACGCTCCAACGGCCACTAAGTACGGTGCCGTCGAATAACTTCACACCACTACCCTCATCATCGTTAAGGTCTATTTCTCCCGGTCAACGCCGTTTCTCCGTCTTCTACGTTCTCAAGGCATACGAGGATATGGAATCATTCGCACTCGCATCGCAACACTCGGGCGCCATCAACCACATCCACACCGTCCACCTCGACGCGTCGGTCGTAAAGGCGGCGCGAGAAATGCGCTTGGCGTTGACGGTCGGCATCCTCGGCTGGGTTGCCGTCACTGGAATAAAAGCACTTTTGGGGTGCCGTAATAGGCCAACATGAGCGACATGAATTTCGTGCGAGTGTCTATGGTGTTGCTGCTGGCTCTGAGCACGCCACTTCGGCCGGAATTCTAGACCACAATATCTTCGGGTAGGCTGGACGGACATTTACTTTGGGGACACCTTGAGTTACACCGCACATATTCTTCGAAGAAGTCCGGCGAGCTCCTCTCTCCCTCTCACTCTCACTCTCCCTTTCTCTCTCGTCTGATATCAGGAATAGTACGTTAAGATGATCTTGTCAAGACACTTGGACTACCGACCTGGCATAGAGCCGCCTGAGCCGACCTCGGATCTACATAGTGAGCTACTTTATATAAGATATATATATATTAGAAGGGATACGTCCTCTTGCTGCAATTGTCCATTAAAGTAATCATCTAACCGGTTCTTTGAATTAAACCAGTCTTAAGACTCGTCAGTGCTTCTAGAGAGTACAAAATGCGTGACAGTTGATAACGGCCCGACAGGAGCTCATCGCCATCATGAAAGCTGCTTGCACTTGTGATGACGGCAGAGACACTTCGAGACTTTGACCCACCAAAATGTCTCTTTGAAATACATCGTTGGCGATTTTATTTTCGATTGTCCGTATTGACAAGCAAATAACAACTATTCGTATCAATCTGGCCATTGTTCAATGATACTTACTAACGGAATATCCGATATGCGTCTATCGGGCTTACAGAAAGAAGTGCTGGGGCTGTATAGGCAGTGCCTGCGTGAGAGCCGGAAGAAGCCAGCGGTTCGTAGTTCCTCAGTCACATATAACACTTTATATATGCATCCTCGCATGTAAGCAAGCTAACATGGTATGAAAAAGGAAACGCGCTCGCACTTTGAGGCCTTTGCAAGGTAAATCCCTTCCAATGGGTTGTGCAGAAGCTCGAAGTTAGGCTTACCCCAGTCAGGTCTGAATTCGACAAGAGCATCAAGATTGACAAGCGAGACTTTGGTACCATAGAATTCCTCCTTCGTAAAGGTCGACGCCAGTTAGAGGTGTACTCCGCTCCTGGCATCAAAGACATTCACGCTTAAATACGAAGCTTGTGTATGCGGCGATGCCTGATGCTCCTTACCTGCGTCGTCGGTCTGACGCAAGAGGTTGGAGGTTTTCCTGGCCGATGTAGTTACACCTAAGTGCCAGATGGCTTGTTTAAAAGCGATGGGAAAGTGTAGTCAGCTTCACTGGCCTTTCCGGTGGACCTAGCTACCAAAACGGCGCTCGGGAAACGACAACCCAAAGGATATATGGTGTCTAAACGCTCAGAATGAGGTCTAGACTCCAGCTCCAAAATAACAGCAAACCGATTCTCCCGAACCTATGGCTCTACTTCCCAATACAGCTTTCTTTCAACATCACTTTTCATTGCTTCTTGGAAAGCGTTTTAGAACGCTCTTTTCTGGATCACAGCAATGACTAAGTTCAATTAACCTTAAAAAGGGAGCCAGTGTCGTCGACCAAAGAACAATCAACCACTGCCGGCGAAACCCGAGGAGAAACTCCTTCAGAAAGCTTCACAAGCAGCTTATCAAACCCATTTGTCGGAACATTTGATACAGACCAGCCAGAGACAGCGCGGATCAGCCGCAAGAAAATGGTGTCCGAGTCATTCGGCGCCTCCCAGCAAAAGGGCCCAGGGGATCCAAGGTTGGCGACAATTCATATTCGCTCATGCAACCATCTGGGTTCATAGACCATATATTGTGCCACCGCCTGAATTCAAAGTCCTCTAATCATGATGCTAACCATTCTTAAGACGATCTACCGCAAGGTGACGCAAACTACGATACAGTTTTCGAAGGCCCGCTACCGTCCTCACGACCTCCGTATCCTAGCCAGGCGTCACCGACAAGGGGTCAGGTCCACGAACGACCGGATGCCGTGAGGAGAGCTCGACGTCAAGAACGTGCAAAGCGCTTCGGTCTTTCGAAGCCTGCGGTATGGGATGTAATCAACAGGACACCCACTCAGCAACGATGTTTACCTTTCATAACTGCGCTTGAGTGAAGCCCCCTTAGGCGCCCTTGAGTTACGCGAACTGCCCGAGATTACCGGGCATCAAGCCAGCGGCAGGGCCTTAACCGCGTCACTAGACAGCTTGAAAAGTTCACAGATGCGGCCGGTGAGAAGGGCAAAGCCCTTGTCATTACACCGACCGAATCCAACTCAAAATTTTCCCTGCATAATGTCAAACCTCTACTACCTTATCACAACCAATTCTGATCAGCTGGTTTCGCAGTCACATCATCGGAGCAAATACCAATATCAGCGTGGAGTGACGCAGGGAATAAGCTAGACGTCCAAGAAGATGCTAGAAACGAGTCATAGACGACCAGTTCCCAGTCCCACATCCAGTTCACACCCCGAGATGGTATCTCAGCATACTCGATCGACCCGTTACCAAGCGCGAAAACCAGATCCAAGCGAAAATCCAGGTGTAACCAAGGATGATTTAGGCTTCCACATTTCAGAAGGGAGTCGGCAGCTACGAAGCATCGCGATAGTCGGCATGACTCGAGGCGGCAGAGCGCCCGACCAGTGATGGTCGACGACGCGGTAGCCGACCTATATCCCAGGCTGGGAAGTTGAGATTTTCAGTTAGAAACGAATCCCAAGTTCGTACGAGTTAAACAGTCCGGTGCAGTAAACCTGCGGCAGTGCGACAACCTGGGAAACGCAACAGCCGTCTCGTAAACGTGGTCTCTGTGAAACAGCCAGTGCAGCATCCTGAAAGACCTAAGACTCACCCCCCTGTCATAACCTGCCCCCAAAAAGCCACCTGAAGCCGTGAGGTGCCATGCCGTCGTCAGGGAGGGCGGGCAATTCTGCAGCCAGAAGCCAGAGGCTATCTCTTCCACGAGGAAATCTTTGCCGCAGTAGCCTAAGCCGCCGCCACCGCCGAAAGACCCGCAAGCGGCAAGGGTCCTGACAAAGGGTCCCTTGCCATATCCAGTGGTTTTCAGCAAGGAGAAAATACTTTCTTTGGTGCAGTACGCTGCAAAATCCACTGCGCTGGTTAAGCCCACGGGTAAACCGAAGTCTGTGGAAGCAATGCGTGAAGTCGAAGCGGAGATCATCCAACGGACGAGTATTCCCCCGATTCCTTCGCTACCGTTAGTGGCAGGGCCCGCAGCTGGCACAGAATCTTCCTCGAGCGAGATCTTGATGATGCCGTTCGGAGCTGCATGAAATGGAGGAACAACCGGTTCGCTAGACAGCCTTACATCCCCCAGAAACATAGCAGGAGCGAACCAACCAACACAGATAGCACCAACGTCAGGGTCAGTTCCAGAGTAGGGACCTTCAGCTACTGGCCCGACTCGTGAGCCTCCTCACCCTCGCATTGCCCTCGCCAAAAACAGAAAGCCATTGGAACCCATCGCCGGTGAAACCCCCCGGATTGAGCCGCAAACCACCAGTTATACACCAGGGCAAGTCTGCGCCAAAAGGCAAGGCTCCTGCAGCCATGGCCCAGGAGAAACCACGGCTGAGAGGAAGGAACCAAGTTGCCGCAGCACAGGCCGGTCATACCAGCACGCAGGAAATACTGGAAGACCTGGATGTATTCTTCGATTACGACGACGCGGGCATCAACGACAGAGACGTCCTCAAAGGCCTGCAGGTCGCGGTCCACGCAGCGGCGGACGGCTTCTACGACGCTTGCTTATGGCATAAGACGGGCTTGAGGATCCGCCGATTCCTTACCGATCCGAAGTTGACCGATGGGGCCCCAACGCGAGAATGACCTGGGCATGCGGGGAGAGCGGCGGGCGGAGAAGGGGATGACTCGGCAGCAGACCGAAGCCCGAAGGAATGCATACCGTTTCTCCATGCGGCTTGGTTAGCCAAGCCAGAACATGGCCTCGCTTAAACTTGCTGGGTTTGGGGCGTGGAGAACGGAAATCCCTTATAGTACCGGAGCTGGTGCTGAGACATTCCACCATAACTCCACGCTCCCATGATGAGTTCCCAGGAAGCCTTATGGATCATTACCTGTTGGAACACGACGGTAGAGAATTAGTATGGATACTATGAATTCCGCAATTTGTGTTCCCGTTAAGTATGAACCCCTTTGTGAAATCTCCCATGGCAAGAATCGGCCCTTCAGGGGGGGAGGGCAGACCGAAGACGTGCCAGCCGCTCAAAGGTGCGTCCTGCACAGCTCAGACATATATGTACTTATGACAAGCCAGCCAAGCGTGGGCACAATGGGGGGCTGAGCTTTAGTCAGGTGGGGAAACTTGCTCTTGGAGGGATGGGGAGTGTTGACTAAACTCGTTCTGGCAATCCTAAGTTAGGCGCTCCCTGTGTTAGTCTACTGCATATAGGTAAGGCTGGTAGGCTGGCAGTTGCTGACGAGTCGATATTCCTTCCCCATCCCATTTTTTAACACATTAGGGAGTCGGTTTTACCATTACCCGGACATTTGTCATGATAAATGCAGATCTGCCTTACCCCTAAGTGAGCCTCATCTCAAGGAACGTCTATTTTAAAGTTATAAGAGTCGAGTCGCACCAAATTCCATAATACGCCATGTCACCGACGACCGCGGCTTCGGACACGCTCGACACCTCCCCGAAGCACCGGGCCTGCGATGAATGCCGTATGTCCCCCTCTATTGCTGGAAGTTGAAGTTGGGAAATGTATCCGCCTCGCTCACCACTGGGATTGAAGGCAACCGAAAGCTCGCCTGCACCAAGGAGCCCGACGGATGCTCGCGATGTAAGCGCGAGGGCATCGTATGCCATTACTCGCCCCAGAAACCCATGGGCCGGCCGCGAAAGCGACCCCGGGACGAAACGACAGACAAGACGTCAGCCGGGGACGTGCCTGCCACCAAGAACGCCATGACCGAGCTCCCGCCGGATATGGCAGATCTGGGGATGGCCTTGACCAACATGTTGACAGGAGGAGAAGATTTCGTTTCCGGTACAAATCCGGATTCGAACACGCTCAACGACAGTCAGGAGAACGGCAGCAGCCCTTGGACCTTCTGCTACACGGGCGATGACCTTGGCGACCTCGACTTCGGCACGGCGGCGGCGGCGCCGGATCCCGCTCGGTCGTCCTTCGCGCCGAACATCGACCCGGCCCTGTTCATGTCCACGGACCAGCCGGTACCCGAGCCCATGCCTGGCCTGTCGCCGCCGAACTCGGCGTCCTCGGGCACCCCCGAGAGCAGCAGCGCCGCGGGCCCTGTCGGTTCCTGCGCCTGCATGGCGAGCCTCTACTTGGCCCTGGACTCAATGCAGAAGCTCACCACGGACGACATCACGGAGGCGGTGCGACAGACGCGGCAGGCCACCAGGACGGCCTACCAGGTGGTCAACTGCGTCGTGTGCGCGCTCAGGTTCGAGCCGCCGACGGCCGCCCGCGGCGGCGGCTCGACGGCGAGCACCGTCAGCAGCTTCCAGCCCCTCATGCTCCTGGCAACGCTGATCCCGAGCATCGTGCACGCGTACGAACGGATCCTCGCGGCCATCGACCGCGAAGTGGCGGACGCGCAGAGGGCGCGGCGCCAGCTCGTCTTCCGGATCAGCGGGCTCGGCGGCCTCTGGGGCACCACGGCCACCCCCGATTGCGGCGCCACAGCGGCCTACGAGCACCGCGAGATGGATCCCGCCATGTGGCGGCTCGCCATCCGCGCGCTGCTCAAGCTCGACGTCTACGGTCTGTCCGACACCACGTGCATCGCCAACCCCGGGGGCTCGCAGCACGCCGTCGCCCACGCCGACCCCCTGCACCTCGGGCTTAGGGACATCGTCACCATGATGGAGACTAGGTCTAAGGCCAGACACGCGGTGATGGACGCCATGGTCCTCTCCGGCGTCTGGCCCGATCCGCCGTGTGCTTTTAAGCTCCACAACCCCGGCGAGACGCCCACGTGCCAGCAGATCATCGCCATCGCGAAGAAGTCGGTGGAGCAGTTGGTCATCGCGTGAGAGCGAGTAGACACCTCTGATGATGCATGTTAGCCCGAACAACAAAACCGGCTGGCAATAGTATGTCCGCACAGTTATATCCCAGGAGTAAATACGGCATCCTATCAGTCGACCGGTTCTCTCACGGGCAATGAAATCCCTCTCGCTCAGCGGCATACAAACAACGTAACGGCGGAGTCGGCGTCCTAGGTCTGGCGCGTCCCAGCACCGGCACCGGCACCGGCACAATCACCCTTCGTTCGGAAATTGCTCCATCGAATGATTCTGTCCCCGACATTTACAGGTTTGGACTCCTTCACCGACCACAGAGGTCTGTTTTCTTCAGCATCGCTAACGAGATACTATAGATACCCCAGTGGCTCTTGCTACATACGAAATAGGGGTTTTCGCGCGGGCCAGCTACAGTGGTCTATGATTGGGATTCTGTATTGATCGAGGAGGAGTTGGTTGCGGCCACCGCCGTCTCCCCATAAGGGACCCGGCCCGCGCCCGACGCGGCGACACTCACCACATACGGCGCCGCTGTCGATATTCATCGACATCAGTACGTGCGTAAGAATGCGCGTCGCTGACGCCAGGGAGCTTGATGGGACGCGAAGACGTCGGATCATTGGGTTTCGTGAAGTCACCCAGTTTAGAGTAGGGCGAAGAAACCTCACCGGCCCGTTGGGGATCCAGAGGCCTTTTTTTTTTCGGCCCTTATCGGAGACACGAAGTATCTAAACTGCAATAGGGCATCAGTAAAGACGTTGCAGATCATAAGGCTTATCTAGGTAGTCACAGTGTATCGTCTATATACCCCTGGTGATCTCATCTAATATCCGTATCGTCGTATTCGGCCCCAGGGTTCATAAGGATGCTTTGGGTATAGGGACTTAGTAAATAGAACGGCGGGTTACATATATATATATATGTATGTATATGTGTCTCTGTGTGTGTTTTCCCAATTCTCTGCCGAGATTTGCGGGTTGTGTTGAACCAAGGGGAAGAGTTTTTGTAGGCGTACATAGGTAAGCATTCCAACGAAGCGACCGACGCCCTCTACCGGATCAGGGGCTCGAGAAGGCATACATAAGTCGGTCAGGTCAATCGATATACTTCGCGCGGACGGCCATTTCCATATCAAGCACTCTAATCCAGCCCATTTTCAACCAGCCCCCTGAGCCAAGCGGCGAAGCCTCCTGTGTCCGTCACGATATCTACCTAGGTATCCAGCGCGGCCGGCCCCGATATACTGAGAAGGGGCGCGTGCGGACAACCAACGGTAGCCGGCAGACAACTCTGCCCCCAGTCAGCCATTGTAGGGGCAAACCCCGTATTTCCTCTGGGTCGGTCTTTCGTTAACGCGGTATAGGAACGTGTTATCATAGATGCAGGTGGCTCAGGCTTTTCGTCTTTCGTCGTCCAATTCCTCGTTCCGTGTGCAGATGTGCTGGATTCATCAGACGCGTTTCAGCTATCGGCCTTGAATACCATTTTCGCCTCTGATGCTAACAAGAGGAATTTCTTCTAGCGTCGGGTACCAACAGATTCCGTAGGGGAACGTCTTCCCATTCACCCAGAGAGGCCGATTTAGTTCTAGTTGAAATTTCGAACTACCGGCAACAGACGTTCTGACGCTATTCGGACATTTTAAGGGGCTTCCGAGAACGCAGTACACTGAAAACGTGCCCAAGGAAGATGCCGTTGAAAAGAGCAATAAGCGCACTTCAGAAGACGCGGCCTTACGGAACATCTTACGTGATCAATGTATTGATCGAATGTGTCATTAGCGGCTCGTAAAGTTAGCCTACGTATAAGAGGCCCAGTGAAGTCTCGAGCAACTTGACTACTTGGATAAATCTGTGACACCGCGCAATCCCGCCCGCCGCCGAAAGACAAAAATGCCGGTCCCAGCCTATATGTGATTTTCTTCCTCCCAACAACATCATGAAGCCAAAACTCTTGATACATCATCAATCAATCGCGTGTCCATGACAGGCACATGAGCAGCAGCATCCCCGTGCTTACTTCTTAATAATGAGCCGAAACCTCGCCCTGATACCTAGTAGACCTTCTTCTTCTCGTCGATACTGAATTGCCCAGGGCCGGTGTTGACGAGGAGGAGGAGACCTCCTACGATGGAAAGAATTTGGAAGAAGTCGTACTTGGCGAAATCCTTGTGGGGGTGGTGTTCGTGAAGCTAAAAATAGGTCAGCTAGTCCGAACTTCTGAAGATGCTTACATCAGCTGAGAAATCTTACCGTCCAGAAGTTGTTGACTAGCACGTTGAAAACGCTCAGGATGAGGACCAGCAGGGTTGCGCTGAACTTGGCCTTGAAGCCGACGACGACCATGACACAAGCAACGAGACCAATAAGGGAGACGACGATTCTCCACACGGACCATTCCCCACTGAAGACGAAACCGATGAAGAGGAAAATCAGGAGCACTCGGCCGGCCAGCTGGAAATACATCTTGCGGTCCTTTTCGTCGATCTGGGGCAGACCAGCGAAAGCCTTGGACTTCCTGACCCAAGAGTCGGACAAGACCATAAGAAGGCCACCACAGACGGAGAGGTTTCGGAGGAAGAAGTTCAGGTCGAAGATCAAGCCATATCCAAGAGCCTGGATGACAACAACACCCACAAGACCAGCTACCGCATAGTCCGAGTACTTTCGGATAATGACGAGGGTCGAACAGCTCAGCATAGTAATGATGTTAACGATCAGGAACATGTGCGTAAGGCCAACGGGGACTGTTCAGGCTCGGTTAGCCAACATCGAGATATAGCGCGAGCGTCAGGAGAGCTTACTGTGCCGGTAAGAGTTGAGGTACGTCAACTGATCTCTCCATTGTGTGATGATTCGCAGGGCGTCCTCGAGGAAAGTCACAACAATTAAGAAGCGCCCGATAGCTGGCAGGTATCTATGACGCCACAAATATCAGTTCTTCTTGCGCCCCTCAGAATCTTGGCAGCCGCATCGGATCATGAGGCTCAAGTGTTGCATGACCACTACCACTATCTAGCTTTAACGTACGGCTTAATTGGTTCACTCAGCGAATCCATGATATCCTCAATCTTGCTGGTCTGCTCTCGTATCGCATCGAGCGGGCTCGGGTCGGCAGCATCATTCCTAGGACCTCCAAAGGGGTGCTGGTTACCGAGCTGGTAACCAGCCGTACCTCTGATCTGAGCCATATCGAATGCGAATCAACGGGATCAGAACTCGGTGGCGGGGTCGCGTAAATGGACCGAGGAGACGTTGGGGGGACCAAGGGAGAGAATACGAGATGCAAGTTTGAATTCTCTCTCGAGTCGAGGATCAAGGAGAGTGAGTGGAGGCAGGGAGAATCAGAGTCACCCTCCGGCGTTGACAGGATAGATGAGGGTAAAGTCGAGCTAATAATAAGTAAGATCAAAAAGAAAACGTGTAAGGTTTGGAAGTGATGGGAGTCTTCCCGAGGTAAGTCAATTGCTTCATCTGGTTAGAACCAAAAAGGACTCTCAAGCTTTTTCATAGAAGCTGATGATGTTACCAGACAACCGTGTCCTCAATTGCTAGTCTAGGGGTACAGCTGTACTGTACTGCAGCGCCACTCCAGGAGGGTAGTGGCATGCCAAGAGGAGGCGGCTGTTGCAAGTTGAGGTGCTTGAGCCACAAAGGGAAGGCCGACATAATGTCCACATAATGTATACACAATGTAGGCTGGTGGTCCCTGGGCCTCCGCCTATCAATGAACGACCATTGGCAGTATGGAGGGGGTTGAGGTTCCGTCTTAGGAAAGAAAAGGCATTGTACCTGCCTATGTACGTAACTCAGCTGCTCACATCTTAGCACCATACTATATAGTACTAGAGCATTGTTTGTCTGGTGAATGTAGGTAGCAATCGTGGATTTCGCTGTGGTATAAGCAGAACGAAGTGCAATACATATATCTACCTACATAACCCTACATCAGCCACTGGTGGCATACAGCATCGGAGTTATACGCTCCTAAGCCCGAGCTTCAGCCATGCCCATTTAACCCCACCTGCTGTGTACGCTCGAACTTAATGAGGCACACACCATGGAAAGACTCCAACAATTCCTTCGCTCGTGTTCTGATGGGCCACTTCTTGCACAACCCAAAATCAGTGACGCCTGAGTGACGTCGCTGTTTATTATAGATATCGTGTGTCATAGCTTGGGATAAGACACCATGCGTTCCTTTGAGACTGCCCTTAAGTCGAACTCATCGTGTAACTTCTATGATCGATAATTCATTGCTATGCTGAATGACACCCTCAACTAGGACCTATATAACGGATAAATGTCTCTCCCCCGACTAACTAATTGAAACTTCTTTTAAGCATCTAGCCAGAACCCTCTCAATACGTTCGTTCCGTTGGTGTTCGGCCGATGTGCTTTCCGCACACGCACCGGTTCTTCGGGCATGTAGCCGTTGTTCCATACTCGATCGGGTTAGCTCAACGGGAGTGGCTCACTCCTACGCGGCTACTCCGTCATTTAGACTCGGCGCCGCAACGGGGGGCTTGCTGGCGTGCTCTGTGCCTCCGGACCACTCCCACGACCTTAGATGCGTGGAAGGGTACAGTTGTCAAGCTTCGTACTGATATGTGATTATCAACTGTTGAACACCTACAGATCCCTGGCATGTTCTAGAATGAGTCATTTGGCTCGGCATGGTGGGCCTCCGTGATCCTCACCGACAGTATACGGCTGATACGGTGCAATTCAGAGCAATCCACATCGTCTCGTTGGGTCCTTTAACGCCTAAACTCCGAGGCGTTAAGCTTGTCTTAAACCCGACAGTGGAAACTCCCCTAGGTTACTGACCCGCATTGCGTTATATTAGACTATCACTGCCGGAAACTAGTTCTGAAAATGCGCCCCCTGATATGTAATATAGTGGTATGCGCTCTTCGACCGCTATCTTACATCATCGTTGATTAGCAATCAAGCAGGTTACCGGGACAAATATGAGCCCCATGCCTACCTGACACGCATTTGTCACTCCAAAGTCTTCAAGCTAATATCATGGTGGTCCGGCGTTTCAACTCTCCAGGCGGTTTTTCTTTCCCTCTTAAGATAGCACCCAGATAGTCTGTTATAGACTCTCTTCCTTCTTGCGTGCAGGTTGTCTACTCTGGAATCCCGTGTAGCGCTCTCCTAGGGACGATTGTATTGACTCCTCTCCCGATACTCTTCACAGTCTAGACTTACACTTGGGTTTAACAGTCGACTACTCAACAAGGTTAATAGTCGTGAGGAGCAAGTAGGCGCCGACCTACAATTTACTATGTTTAGCTCTTGGGACGGCGAAGCCATCCGCCGTACACAATCTGGAGTGCAGGCAAATCCGTGGCACCAAGGCGACACCCATCCGGATGCCGGCAGATTACACGCGACTGGGGGCGGAGATAGAGTCGAGTCTGGGAGTGATTCATCCGAGCCAGAGCTAGCCCGGGATGGGACCTGGGGCGAGCGCGATGTCGGCGAGATCAACGAGCAAGAAGCAAGGCATGAGTACGAGGCTCTTAGGAATGACCTTATCCAGCTACGTAAAACGAGAACCCGTGATACGCAGGCCAGCAGAGCAACTACCAGCCGCAGCAAGAGCCAAGCTAGGAGAAGGCTTTCGACAGCCTATGCAGGTGCAAAGACCGATGAAGTCCAAGATGATGAAACCAAAGGGGAAGAGTCGGAAGATGAGTTTGAGCTGAGCGACTTCATACGAGAAGGCCACTTCGAGAAAAGAACCGAATCCGGGTCCGCGAAGAAGGTCGGTGTAGTCTACGAGAACCTCACCGTCAGAGGGGTTGGTAGCACGGCGGCTTTTGTTCGTACCGTCCCAGACGCCATCCTTGGGACGTTCGGACCGGATCTGTACCATCTCCTCTGCCGGTTCATGCCTTTCTTGAGGTTCAAAAAGCCACAAACCCGCACTCTCATCCATGATTTCACCGGTTGTGTACGAGACGGCGAGATGATGCTGGTTTTAGGACGCCCCGGCGCTGGTTGCAGCACGTTTCTCAAGGCCGTCAGCAACAACCGCGAATCGTTCGCAGCCGTCGAGGGAAACGTGTCTTACGGTGGCATCCCCGCGGAGAAGCAGAGGAAATTGTATCGGGGAGAGGTCAACTACAATGACGAAGACGACGTGCATTTTGCCTCCCTGACAGTGTGGAAGACCCTCACATTCGCCTTGATGAACAAGACCAAGAAAAGCGCCAGGGAAGAAATTCCTATTATTGCTAATGCGTTGTTGCGAATGTTTGGGATCAGTCACACGAGAAACACTCTAGTTGGCGACGACTATATACGCGGAGTCTCCGGCGGCGAACGCAAGCGAGTCTCCATTGCAGAGACGCTTGCGTCGAAGTCTACCGTGATAACGTGGGACAACTCCACTCGCGGGTTGGATGCCTCTACGGCCCTCGACTACGCTAGGTCCCTCCGCATCATGACGGACATCAGCAATCGCACGACACTAGTCACCCTATATCAAGCCGGCGAAGGCATCTACGAAGTGATGGACAAGGTCTTAGTCATCGACCAGGGTCGCCAGATCTTCTCCGGACCAGCGAAGGAAGCCAAGCAGTACTTTATCGACCTCGGATTCGAGTGTCCGGATCGTCAGACGACAGCCGACTTCCTGACCGCAGTCACCGACCCGAACGAGCGGCGCTTCAGGCCCGGGTTTGAGCACAGAGCACCGAAGACCCCGGAAGAGTTCGAGAAGGCTTTCCGGAACTCGTCGCACTATCAGAGACTCCTGGCTGATGTGGAAGACTACAAACAGCATTTGCACCAGACAGACTACGAAGATGCCAAGAACTTCGAGGGCGCCGTCCAGGAGTCGAAGTCCAAGAATGTACGGAAGAAGTCGCCTTACACCATTTCGTTCCCCCGCCAGGTGTGGGCTTGCACCAAGCGGGAGTTCTGGCTGCTTTTCGGCGACACCACCACTCTGTGGACAAAAGTCTTTATCATCATATCCAACGGACTCATTGTTGGCTCGCTTTTCTACGGACAACCGCTTTCGACCTCGGGCGCCTTCACACGAGGCGGCGCCGTCTTCTTTTCCATCGTGTTCCTGGGCTGGCTCCAACTGTCCGAGTTGATGAAGGCCGTGTCAGGTCGTGCCGTCGTGGCCCGTCACAAGGACTATGCATTCTACCGCCCATCCGCCGTCTCAATTGCCCGCGTCGTTCAGGACTTTTTCGTCATCGCCGTTCAAGTGTGCATCTTCGGCGTGGCCATGTACTTCATGACCAGCCTGGATGTGGACGCGGGGAAGTTCTGGATCTACATGCTGTTCGTCTACGCCAACACCATTATGCTGACCGCCATGTACCGCATGTTCGCAAGCCTGTCGCCGGAGATCGACACCGCTGTGCGCTTTTCGGGCATCGCGCTGAACCTGCTGGTAATATACACCGGCTACGTGATTCCCAAGACGCAGCTCTTGAGCGATTACATCTGGTTCGGGTGGCTCTACTGGGTAAATCCTATCAGTTACGCGTTCGAGGCGGTATTGTCGAATGAGTTTTCCGGGCGCGTGATGCAGTGCTCACCGGACCAGCTCGTGCCTCAGGGCCCAGGCGTCCTGCCAGAGTACCAGGGCTGTGCCATTAGCGGTGCCTCTATTAACGGTCGTGAAGTGTCAGGCGACGACTACCTACAGACCACCTATAGTTACAGCCGTTTGAACCTATGGCGTAATTTCGGCGTGCTCGTTGCCTTTACCGTGCTCTACATATTGATCACTGCTCTTGCAGCGGAGCTCGTTAATTTTGGCAGAGGCGGTGGCGGCGCGCTGATCTTCAAGAGAAGTCGTAAAAGCAAGGGTCAGGCACGCAAAGCAGCTGCGGCCATTGACGAGGAGAACGCAGTCGGCGGTGGCGTTGACAGCAGCGGTTCATCGACTCAGTTCGGCGATGCGCAGCCGGCGCAGGAGAAGGAGACGGAAGCCCTGGACCAGTTGACGAAGAGCGATTCCATATTTACCTGGCGCAATGTCGAATATACGGTCCCGTATATGGGCGGTGAGCGCAAACTACTTAACAAGGTCAACGGCTACGCAAAACCCGGTATAATGGTCGCTCTCATGGGCGCCTCGGGGGCTGGCAAAACCACGCTCCTGAATACGCTGTCGCAGCGCCAGAAGACCGGGATTGTCACCGGCGAGATGTTTGTCGACGGCCGTCCCCTGGGATCCGACTTTCAGCGGAATACTGGCTTCTGTCTCCAGGGCGACATCCATGACCGGACTCAAACCGTCCGCGAGGCCATCGAGTTCTCCGCCATTCTACGCCAGGACGCCTCCGTCCCTCGCGCCGAGAAGCTGGCGTACGTCGACAAGATCATCGACCTGCTAGAGCTCAACGAGCTCGAGGACGCCATCATCTCGTCCCTCGGCGTGGAGCAGCGCAAACGCCTGACCATCGGCGTGGAGCTGGCGGCCAAGCCGTCGCTGCTCCTCTTCCTCGACGAGCCGACGTCGGGCCTGGACTCGCAGTCGGCGTACTCGATCGTGCGGTTCCTCAAGAAGCTCAGCAGGGCCGGGCAGGCCATCGTATGCACCATCCACCAGCCGAGCTCCGTCATCATCCAGCAGTTTGACATGGTGCTCGCCCTGAACCCCGGCGGCAACACCTTCTACTTCGGCCCCATTGGTGAGAACGGCCGCGACGTCATAGACTACTTCGCCGCGCGCGGCGCCGCCTGCCCGCCCAACAAGAACGTCGCCGAGTTCATCCTTGAGACCGCCGCGCGCCCCCACAGGAGGCCCGATGGCACCAAGGTCGACTGGAACGAGGAGTGGCTGCGCAGCGAGCAGGCACAGCGCGTCATCGAGGAGATCGACGGGCTCAAGGGGCAGCAGCAGCAGCAGCCCGAGAAAGAGGACCAGCAACAACACGGCAGCGCCGCCGCCGAGTATGCGGCCCCGGCCTGGCTGCAGACGGTGGAGCTTACCAAACGCATGTTCCGGCAGCAGTGGCGGGACCCGTCGTACGTGTACGGCAAGCTCTTCGTGGCGGTCGTCATGGGGATTTTCAACGGTTTCACGTTCTGGCAGCTGGGGTACTCGATCCAGGACATGCAGAACCGCATGTTCACGTGCTTCCTCATCGTAACCATCCCGCCCACCATCGTCAACGCCGTGGTGCCCAAGTTCTGGGATAACATGGCGCTCTGGCAGGCACGCGAGTACCCGTCGCGCATCTACGGCTGGGTCGCCTTCTGCACCGCCAACGTCGTCACCGAGGTCCCGACCGCCGTCGTCTCCGCCGTCCTCTACTGGGCCCTCTGGTACTGGGCCACGGGTTTGCCCACGGAGAGCTCCGTCTCCGGCTACACCTTCCTCATGTCACTGCTCATGTTCCTTTTCATGAGCTCGTGGGGACAGTGGGTCTGCGCGTTCGCGCCGAGCTTCACGGTCATCTCCAACGTAAGTACACGACCGACCTACCTCCCGGAAGCTTATTAACGCAACCGCGCAACAAACAGGTCCTCCCGTTCTTCTTCGTCATGTTCGGCCTCTTCAACGGCGTCGTCCGGCCGTACGCCTCGCTGCCGAGCTTCTGGAGGCACTGGATGTACTGGGTCAACCCTTCGACGTACTGGATCGGCGGCATCCTGGCAGCGACGCTCGACGGGCAGCCCGTGCGCTGCGCGCCCGAGGAGACGGCCCGCTTCGACGCACCCCTTGGCCAGACGTGCGGCGACTACGCGGGCGCCTTCGCCCGCTCCGCTGGTGGCTACCTGCTCAACCCCGACGCCGCCACCGACTGTCAGTACTGTCCCTTCAGCTCGGGCAACCAGTATCTGCAGACGCTGAACATCCGGGCGGACGAGAAGTGGAGAGGTAAGTCGACAGTGGCCTCACTTCATTTTCAGGAAGAGACTCTCTTTACCTATCTTCAACAAATCTTGGCCGTCTAAATTAGGGGGTTCCTCCTGGAATGTACCGTGCTGACGAGAACGTGCGATTAACTACAGACTTCGGCATCTTCCTGGTATTCTGCATCTCGAACTGGGCCCTTGTGTACTTCTTCGTCTACACGGTCCGCGTCCGCGGCTGGAGCTTCGGCTTCGGTTATTTGTTCGGCCGCCTGGGCAGACTTGTCGATCTGGTCAGGAAGCCCTTTCAGCGCAGTGGCGAGAAACGACATTAGAAATGGGCGGTTAGCTCTATGTGAGCAATGAGGAAAATAGCTAATTATCGCTTGATCTTCACAAGGGGGTGTCTTCAGATATTTAAGCATGGTGCTCTGTCGGGATAGATGGAAGAGTCCTATTGAAATGGCACGCTTGATACCAATTTCATCTTTCAATATTACATTATAGACAATATATAGAGGTAGAACTGTAATAGGAAAGTCGGATAGACTTAATAAGACGGGCAGAGCACTCAAATACGTTTAATAAAGCCGCTTATGGGTTTTGAAAGTTCATGTTAGCATGGTGAATGCTGTAATCTCCCAAGTATACACAGACATCGGTTGTCAGGCGTCTTGGACAACATGCTCTTCTTTGTGTATTACAGCTAAGGCATGAAACCGTTATAGGAAAACTCGCCGTCCGTGAATATCCCGTAGTCTAGGCCTCACAGGAATGTAGTATCGGTTCGACCACCACGGAGAAATGGCAGGTCTTCTACCCTATACCCCCAAGGCAAACATATAAGATCCTATAGGACCCAGACATAACAGCATCTTGGCTGATGGTCGTTTCGTAAAAGGGGATGGCAATTGATCTGATGTTCTTTCTTGCGTACCTCTGAGATAATTCTTAGAAAACTTTCCTGTCAGTCCCTGATTCAACCTGTATTTAGTGGTCGGCCTTTTCTCTGCTTTCTTCGCCCTTTTATATATATATTTAGCATAGTTATTCTCGGTGTAGCACGATTTACGCCTTTTACTGTCCAACGCCGATAACAAGAATTATAGAGAACAGGGGTAACTATGCCCATCCACCCTAGTGTTTTAGTCAGGGGGAGTCACTTTTACCATACCACGATTTGTTGAGATTCACGTTTTTATCACGCTCGGTTACTATATCCTCCGGGTAAGTTGCCATACTTCACACGGTCTAGCCCAGTGGGTGAGTGCCCTTAATACAAGGCTTCGCGGTCAGCTTGTTAAAGTTAGATTTTCACGACCAACCCACCCTTGGTTGAACTCCATTCCCGCATACTGACTAGGTAGATAGATTTTCACCTTCTCAAGGTGCCGTACGCTTATCTACTCTATACTGGACTACCACTGAAGACGGTGCTATCACCTTGTGCCAAACAAACAGCAGGCTTCGCAGTGGGAGTGAGCATGCCGGTTATTGTTGGCACAGTCGTTGTAGGTGTAATCTGCATTCTAAGTTCCGGGATCCGTACCTGGGCTGGCAGAGGTGATCAGCGGTAGGCCGGAGTTGACACTATGCTGATAGATGAGGCTCTACTATTATATGTCGAACTGACCGTTACTGGCTGGTAGCACCACCTTTGCAATCGTCAATAGTGCCCTTCGGTGGAATAAACTGGGGGGCCGTGACATCCATCTGGGAAGCGCATCTGTCCGTCATCCCTTCCAGTCCAAATGCACTGGGAACGATGGTCCGTCCCCATTGGTGGCGCTTCAACTTCTGCACTCATGCACCTTTCAAGGCAGGCTTGTCACCATTTAGAGAAGGCTAGGCGAGAAATCAACGCATTTCCATTCGCACATCCTGCTACGGTCGTGCGGCATCTATCAAGGGGTATCAAAAAAGTATATGTACAAAAGACAAACGTCTCAGATTCGGCACGAATCAACGTGTTTTGACCTTTTCCTTCTTCGCCCAGGGCAGCCTCTTAGGCATGATACCGCTCATTTCGACCAGTTTTGCTAGGCACCAGAGGTAGCAGATCGAGAATCCCGCAGCACCTACCCCAACATTGGCAACCACCCAGAGATCTGGTTTGTCTGCAGGTGGGGTGACGGATGATTCCAGAACGTGCCAAGCGCCCATGGCGAGGTAGAAGGCGCCGTGTAGGATCACTGTGCCCCACTGGACCCAAGTGCTCTGAGTTTCTTCGAAGTATGCACTTGTGGATGTCGGTGGCAGACCTAACAAATACGCCCACAGAAGTGTCAATACAGCGTAGGGGACTCGCAATTCAACCCTTTGGAGCAACGGGAACATCGTCCATGTGCCGAGGATATTGGCAAATCCGACCCATGATCTGATATCTTTCCCCAATCCCCCCTTCCCGGCGAGGAGTACAGTCATCGGCATAAGCGGGAGAAGAACGCTTTTCTCATGAACCTGGTAGCTGAGTAAGAAGAATCCCCAGGCCGTGGCCGCGAAGGCGTATGGCAGAAGCTCCTTGCGCGGTCGCAAGAAGATAATCATACATGGCGGAGCGATCGAAGCCAGTGTTGCTATGAGCGATGCCCGCTGGAGGAGCGCAGCTGGATATTTTCGTAGCTTGATGATTACATTGGCAACGCACCAGAAATTGGCGACTTTGTCCTCGAACAGTCCACGAGCGAAAGGAAATACTCGGTGTATCATCTGGACCAATTGTACCACAACCGGGTAATAGAAGGCCTCGGTATCTAGATGGTCTGACAAGAATGTGAATATTGGAAGGGGGGGTCGTCGGCCCGCGAGATCAGGTCTAGGTTCGATTCCCTGCCTGGTATCGAGGAACGCACCAAGGACTAAAGGTAGAATGAGGACTGCAAAGGACGCGACCGTGACCGCAGCAATGCTGAAGAACCGACTAGGGTTAACCCTTGGGAAAATGCAGCTTCCTAGGAGGTAGGCGAATACGGCTGGAGCGTAATACAGTGCCATTTGCTTAAACCCTAGGGCGGCAACAAAGAAGATGGCTGCCCACATGTAACGTCCAGCTACGGTGCTAGACATGCTGGCCAGCACGAAGCCTAGCATAACCGTATTGTATTGGAAGTGAACGTGGTCGATGAGGATAGTACCAGGCTGCATGAGGATGGCGACCAGGGCTACCGATGCCGTCCATTGGGCCACCCCAAACAGCTTGCAAAACCTCCGGACAAAGATGACAGCAGCAGGGATGTAGGTGAGGTATTCAGAGACGAGGACAGTGGCTCTCATGAAAATCTTGAGGGTCGGATCTTCAGAGCCCCGCGATGTGTAGAGAGCGAACCAAGACGGGTCAATAAGGGATCCTATCTTCCCTAAAATCCAGCTGTGGTAGGCCGTCAGGGGAGGGTAGTCTAGACCCCACCACTCCAGGTCGTGAAAGTACCATTGAGATATGGGCAGCTGCGTCGTAATTTCCATCCAGTGTCTCTGTGCTTCGTAATCCCCAAACATGGGCGGCTTATGGAACCCTAGGGAGAGAAGAAGACGACAATGTCAGTACATTCCAGGCTCGGCGAACTTGGTAGGTATGATAGGTATATGCCGACGAGTATGGATGGTCGAGTATGAACCGATCAAGACTAGATGAATGACGTACCAGAATAACCCCAAAGTCCAGCGGCCCATCTGAACAGACCGACAACCATCAGAATCAAGGGTAGCACCTCCCATTGCGAAAGAGAGCCTCTGGCAGGCCACAATAGAGCCGCCAGAGGGAACGAGGGTGTTCGGATAAGAGCTTCAGCCTTGGCTACTTTGCCGTCGGATTCGGCCGTCTTCCTGATCTTGCGCCGTGGTTTGTGAGATGATGACGGACCAGAAGCCATGGTCGCCGATTTATATCAAATTTGTTTTAGCCTTATGGTCGCGTGCATTGGATTGTAGGATTGAATATGTAGCTCGCTGCTTAACGTGGATGTATGAAGTGAACGAACGAACGAATGCCCCTTTACATGAGGTTTCGGATAGGGGGATCATCATGAACAGCATGAAGCTTCTTTAAAGCTTCAGGATGTCAGCAGCCAACTTAATTGATGTGGCGGTGCCGCTCCTCTTATATGTGGCTCTTCGGTTATAGATATGTGGCTTGATACTAGCGCCAATTACTAACGTTACTAAACGTTACTGTAGGTAAGGTAAGAATGGCCTGAGAGCTTCAGTGCTGGAAGGTACATACAGTAGGTAGCTATTCAGGTGGTATCTGGCTGCGCAATGGCTGCCCATTCAACTTCAGTGTGCTTACATATCTTCAAGCACAACCCGGAACCCCAACTACGCCGTTCTCTTTCGACATAGTATAGACGTCTTGAAGATGCCATTTCCATTCACGTTGCCAACTACGTCGGCCTTTTCATTCTCTTCCGGCTTCAATTGCGAGTCCCACCCCTCCCTGCTCCTCAATGCGAGTACACATCGTGGTGTTATGAGAGATGCTTTGAAAAAGCATAAGCGACTGCCTGCTGCCTCACAACCACCTAATCTCCCCTCAATAATCAACAGCTTGAACGGCTATCTCCCATACCTCCTCGCTGTTGATGCCGGACTGGGCACCAAGCCGCTGCTCGATGAGGATATCAACGTTGTTCTGATATCTACCCCTGCTATTGAGTGGCGCCCGACTTTGTCAGATAATGCCATACCCGGCAAGGAGACAACTCGCGTCAAAGTCCAGTCTCTGGAATATGAAATCTTCTTTACACTCTCCACTTTGGCATATGCATACTCCCTACTTGCCCGTGCTTCCCTACACCCTCTCTATATTACGTCTGGTGCCGTGCTCGGTACACAAGAACGCACTACTGCCATCACTACTGCCACAAAGCATCTACTAGATGCAGCCTCTGCTCACGATTATCTTGCCCGCCGTGCGGAAAGTCTTAGCACGACGCCCCCATGCACCGACATTGCACCCTCAACTACTCGAGCCTTAGCCTCACTTGCTTTGGCAGAGGCAACCCTGCTGGCGGTCTTGAAAGATGACCCATATCCTGCCGTCGTTGCCCAAGATCGTAACAAAAATGATCGGGAATGGATGTACAGGGCTCCGGAAATCCCCAAGGTCCGTGCTCACCTGTTCGCTAGACTTTGTCTCGCTGCTGCCGACCACGCGGCTCAAGCCTCCTCCTTGTGCCAATCACCGGGAAGGGGCCTTTCGAGGCCTAACGAGTCATTGTTACGGTACCTCGAAGATCTTCGGAAGACCTGCCGCGCAAAGGCCTGCCGCTTCTTCGGGATTGATGCCGAATTATCTGGACAAACCGGGAATGCATTAGGTTGGCTACGCTGTGGTCTCCAGGAACTCGGCATCGAACTGCAAGAAACGAAGAAAGGCCTTAGCCTAAGCCGACTAAAGAAAGACTGGTCTGAAAGACGGGAAGACAAGAAAGTCGAGAAGGGCACTAGCTGGGGGGCTGACGCGGGCAAGGGGGAGGAAATTCGGGTGATAGAAATGCTGGAGGCGAAGTGGTCTAAGGAAAACGATACCGTGAGTAATCATGAACTTAGTCATTGTATCACGGCTGTCGCTTACACGACCAAGATGCTCACCCAGGCGGTTCCACCACCTGCGACATTACTGTCAAGTCTTCCTTCGGGAAGAGAAATACACAGCATAAAGGCCTACCAGCTTCCCGAGCTTAGCATGCAGTCTCTGGAGGCGATGCGCGCTCCACCGGATCGGACAGACGACTTCGGAGAGGGTAACCTGAGTTCTGACGACGAACAGAAAACTGCAGTAGACGTGCCCATAGGAGCTTTTCCCGGCACGCAGGCAGACTACAGAAGCGACAGTACGAGGCCGTATTATTAGTCCGGGACCTTACAGCGAAACCTCCCGCGAAGCGCCAAGCGAGAGGCGTATTTGGTCTCTAACTGCGACACACCCGGTTGGTAATACACATGGACTAGGTCTGAGATCACCAAAGAAAGATTCCAGCGATGGCCTAAGAGGGCTATGCAACCGGTTGCTATCTGCGGAGTTGGCAGCTAACCTTGATATCACGTTCGAGATACAAGTCATTCTGCAAACTGCGGTATCATCATATCGGACCCTGATTCGAATGAAGTCGGACGTGGTCCATGCAGGATTCGATGAGATAGTCGTCGTCGTAAAGCGAAGCGAGCATGTGATAGACCGATAAGGTCCGCATAACAGGCCAAGCCACATCGAGTCGATATATGTCGATGTGACCTTTGCTCGGAAAGCAGCGGCCAACCACTTCGATCGCCTCTCTTCCCCTTACGGACACTAATTCCGCTGTTCTAGAATGGGAAGCATTGCCGGCGCGAACATATGGATTGCGCTTCCAAGGCCGATGGCTTGGTATGTCGCTTTAAAGGGTAGGAGATAAAGTCTTGGTGAGCCGCTCAATTGGTCCAGATTCTTGTCCATTTCTCGGGAAAATGCACGAACGTGCGAATAAGCTGGCTTGCACTATCAGCTCTTCCTTCGTCTCAGCTTGGCAGCGCTCAGGCTATTCTAGCCCAGCCCTTGGCAAAGGCCCATATCACGGGGCATACTTCTCGGCAGCCAACGTCTCCAACTAAACCTTGTTAGCCCAGACGAGCCCAGGAGTTAGGGACTCCATCTGATAGTGGCTCTGGGTCGCGACATAAGAAGTGTCGCATGCCCACCACTGGGAGCATCCCGTACCCGGCTGTAACATTGCTGAACCCCTCCTACCCACCGATTCTATCTCGGCTCTGAACCCTGGCTCGGCGCTGCATATCTAGAGATGTCTCAAGGTGCACAGGTCGACGTCGTCGAGGCTGCAAGAGCCAAAGCCCCGGCACTCGAGCCAGAAGTCGCCGGCGAGAAAAATATCGATGTCGCTTCGTCTTCAAGCAACCCCGACGACGTACTTGTCGGCCCCAATGGCGAGCGGTACCCAACCAAGGAGGAACTCGAAACTCTCCCTCGAGTTGTTGGAAAGGTAGACTGGACCATCTACACGATAGGAATAATTGAGCTATTCGAGCGCTTTGGGTATTATGGCACTACTGCTGTTTGTGAGTAGCTCTGATGTTGTCGGCGGTCTTGAAAAGATGATGTGGTTAATAAACATACAAGTCGTCAACTTCATCCAGTTCCCGCTCCCTGAAGGCTCTACAACAGGTGCCGCTGGATCTTATGGTCAACCTGGAGCCCTTGGGTACGGCCAACAGGCTTCCACTGCTCTAGTACTATTCAACTCGTTTTGGTCTTATCTGGTAAGTAATAGCTACACCGCCAGCTGTCCCCATTCCGGTCCTCATATACCGAAACGATAGCCTCTGGCAGAGTATGGGGTTTCGGGATCTTTCGGGCGTCTCTTGGAACCCCTATCACTGTTCAAGTGTACTAATATTGAGTACCGTAGATGCCTATTCTTGGTGGATACTTGGCTGACGCGTATTGGGGTCGGTTCCATACCATCAACGTCGCTATTGTAATCGCAACCGTCGGCCATATTATTATCATCATCTCTTCAATACCCGGAGTCGTCACAAACCCGAGCGGAGCTCTCGGATGCTTCGCCATTGGTCTAGTATTTTTCGGCATGGGGGTCGGCTTCTTTAAATGCAACATCAGCCCCATGGTCGCCGAGCAATACGAGCATGAAAATCCCCGCGCGACTGTTGAAATCAACAAAAAAGGCCAGAAGGTCATCAACGACCCGGTTTTGACGATAAGCCATATATATATGCGGTATTACTTCTTAATTAACGTAGGCGCTCTGGTCGGACAGATCAGGTAAGTCATCTCGGCCTTCCCGTTCAGCTACGACCGCTTACGTACTGTTAAGTATGGTGTACGCGGAGAAATATGTTGGATTTTGGCTGGCATACACCCTGCCAACCCTCCTCTTCCTGCTCTGTCCGCTTCTCATGATCTGGCTGCGCAACAAGTACCACCGTCGTCCTCCCACCGGATCCGTCCTGTCTAAGAGCATGGGTACCTTCTTCCTCGCCTTGAAAGGTCGGGTCTCGCTGAACCCCGTGCGAACCTGGCGCAACTGCAAGGACGGAGAGTTCTGGGAAAGAGTCAAGCCGAGCAGGCTGGAGAATAAGCCTTCGTGGATGACGTTCGACGATGCCTGGGTTGATGAGGTCCGGCGTGGATTCCAAGCCTGCAAGGTGTTCGCTTTTTACCCCATCTACTGGTTGGCGTACGGCCAAATGACCAATAACCTGGTCTCGCAAGCCGCTACCATGAAATTAGGCGCTGTCCCTAACGATATCGTGCATAACCTAAACCCGTTTGCTCTTCTAATCCTTATTCCCGTCTGCGACAAATTCATATATCCCACACTTGAAAAGGCTGGACTGAAGTTCACGCCGATCAAAAAGATCACAGCCGGCTTCGCCGCAGCGACTCTCTCCATGATCGTCGCTGTGATTATCCAACACTTCATTTACAAACAGAGCCCTTGTGGAAAATATGCCAGCGCCTGCGACACCCCCCCTGATTTCTGGGTGTGGGTACAGGCGCCAGCATACATATTGATCGCCCTGTCGGAGATTGTGAGTAACTTTCGGGTCCTTACTCATCCTGTTCTTTTCGTTCCGTCATGCTTGCCCTGGAATGATCCACTGCTGACTTGCGAATGCCACAGTTCGCCTCGATCACTGGTTTGGAGTTCGCCTTCACTAAGGCGCCTAAGAACATGCGTTCCCTCATCACGGGCGTTTTCTGGTTTGCCCAGGCGTTCTCTTCGGCCATCGCCCAAGCCTTTGTCGGCCTTGCTACCGACCCGCTACTCGAGTGGCTGTACGCCACCATCGCCATCATCTCCGCTCTCGGCGGTATCGGCTTCTGGATCATTTTCAAGTCCCTCGATGCTCAGGAGGAGGCGCTCAACGCCCTGCCCGAGAGTAATTTCCGAGGTTCACGGAACCAAGATCTTGATGAGGAGGCCGTGCTGGCTGAGCAGAGACGACAGGATAAGATACGTGAGGCCCAGGGTCTCAAATAAGTAGTGGGTATCCGGGTAGACACGCTTACCGAAATGTCACACTGCCCATCGCCCATCTCGCTCTCCCGCCAACACTCATTCCGTCGATGCCACAATGAATGTCCAAGTACTTGTGTAGGATCTCTTACTACCTTTGCGAAGTCGGGTTCAGTCCGGAAGGCGGTAGGCATCCTCGCTGGGTTCAGTAAACAGTTGGATTAGTCGTTAGTTTGAGAAAGGGGACGGAGGAGAGCTTGTAGCGAGCCCAAACTCATAGCGCCATGATTCTGAATTGATACCACGGTTACGTATGCGGTACTCACTTGAAAATTATAAAACATTCATGTCACGTAGAAACGCTAATCTACAAATGCGCCTGGAACCGGGAACTCCTGTAAATCTTGCGCCTCGCCGTTGCCGTGTACAATTACCGGCTTATCGAGCGCATCCTCTACAAACCAAGCTTCGATGTCCTCCGCATTCTCGAGCTCATCGGCCCCCATCTCGTTAAGCAAGTTCTCCCTCTCCGCCACCACGACCTCGACCCACCGCAGCTCCGCTCTCCTGCGGCACGTGAACGCCTCCCGGTCCGCCTCGGCACCCTCCGCCGCACGGCGCTCCGCGTCGTCCATGAGCTCCTCGCGGATGGCCTGCTCTTCGCGCGCCTCCCAACGGTAGCTCTCGAGCTCGTTGTCCATCCACTTCTTCCAGGCGGCGAACCCCCGGTCCATGCGGCGCTGGAGGGAGGCGAGCGCCGCCCGCGCCGGCGCCTCGCCGTCCCCGCGCCGCGCCCAGTACGCCTTCAGCTGCGCCGCGTACTGCTCCTCGATGCGCCGTTCCTCGACCACGCGGGCCGCGTACTCGCGTGCGAGCGACCGCTCCCTCTCGCGCAGCTTGGCGGCCGTCGCCTCGCCCAGCTCCGCGCGCTCGGCCTCGTGCCGCCGCCGGAGTTCGTCCAGCTTCCTCGCGCCGCGCGCCGCCAGGTCCGCCTCCTCGGCCTCGTGGTCCCGCCGCACGGCGCCGCGCTGCACCTCGTGCAGGTCCGCGAGCGCGGCGCGCAGGTCCCGGAACTTGGCCTCGACGGCGGCGCGCCGGGCCTCCTCGCGGCGGATGCGCTCCTCGAGCTCCCGCCGCCGCCGCTCTTCGGCTAGCCGCGCCTGCTCCTGCCGCAGCAGCTCCGCCTTGAGGGCCTCCTCGCGCTCGAACTCGGCTACGAGGCGCAGCGCCTCCCGGAGCTCGGCCTCCTCCTGCGCCTCGCGGTCCTGCCGCACCTTCCGCCGGGCCGCGGCTTCCCGCTTGACGTCGGCCAGCTGCTCCATGGTGCACTGCAACATCTGGGGTTAGCGCTTACTCCCAGTTAACCCGGAGGGTAACCGGGAATTACAAGGTATGTTTCGGGAGTTATAAGTGCTCGTTCGAATATCTGTGTCCGCGAACTAAGAAATAAAGGGGACGAATGACTCCAGAAATTGCTTACTCCGCAGGTTCGCCAGGCCGCGCCGCAGACGTAGCAGAACTGGGCACCGCAGCGACACGTCATATGTTGGCAGGCCTCGCGGTGCTCGACGTAGGCGCCACACCCGTGGCAGCGCTTCCAGCCCTCCTCCTCGGCGAGCTCGTTGGTGCGCAGCAGGTCGCGGTCCTGGGGGCACGCTTCGGCGGCGTCGTGCTGGGGACCCCGGCAGATCGTGCATGTCCAGTGGCCCCGCGAGCAGCGCGCGGTGCCGCGAGCGGCGTTGATCTGGTCTGGCCGGCACCAGACGCTGCAGCTGGGCTCGCTGCAGTAGACGCGCTCGCCCACGGGGAGGTTCCACTCGGCGCCCCGCAGGCGCCACTGCCGCTGCAGCTCGCCGTCGACGCCGAGGAGGATCGTGGCGTCCGGGATCGCGTTGAGGCAGCACTTGGGCGGCCACTGCTGCTCGTTCTGGCACGCGGCCGAGACGAGCCGTCGGAAGCAGTCCCTGCAGTAGTGGTGACACGGCGCCCTGATCGTCTCCCTGGCGCTGAAGTCGTCCAGGCAGGAGACGCATTCCCTAGTCAGGTTCTCAGCGTGTGCCAAATCTCTTAGGTAGCAGTGCGAGAAGAACCCGACTTACACCAACGCGTCTTCGTCGATCGAAGACTTTGGACTGCTACGGGTGACTTTCTTGATGGCGATAAAGGCAGGTCTTTTTCGGCCGGTCAGGTCGAGGCTGCTTGACGAGTTGTCGCGCTTGTAGCGGGCAGCTCCCGCCGCGCTTGTCTCCCCCTTTTCGCTGCTGTGATTTAGTCTCTTGAGGAGGCCGAATATCGAGCGCTTCTTCGGCTTTGGTTCTGCCACTTGAACCAGAAACCCGCCGGCGTCTATCATCGTTGTCTGCCTTCGCATTTTACAAGTATATGAGTTCCCGTTTGGACTGGATGGCCGGACCGGTTCGTCATTGACGATATCGACTGTAACGCTTGAGACATCGAGCTGCTTGCCCTTTTCACTCTCTTTGCTAGCCTCCTCCTCTTCCTTCGCCTTCGCAGCTTCAGCTTCAGCCTTCCGCCTCTCCTCGTCCTCAGCAATCCTTGCCTGAATCCTACGGATCGAGTCTTGAATCACATGTAAGATGATGTCCGATTCGATGTCCGGCACCGTCTTCAACCCGGCCGGAGGTTCGTACCTCGTCCAGCCAGTCTCGTCTATATCTTCTAACGTTCCGGACAGAGCAATGGCGCTGTCAGCCGGTTCTGGTACGGGCTTTCTCTTGATCTTCCATCTCGGTGCTTCAACTTCTCCATCCTCGGACTGGTCGATCGACGCTTTTGAAGACTCTTCTACAACTACCTCCACGGTGGAGGATCCGGGCCCAGAGGCAAACATATGGAATATGGGTATCACGAAATATTGACCGAGATCATAGAAACGGAGAGGAAGCCTGAGAACACTCCCAAGACACAAGAATATTGTTCAATAATTCAGCCGCAAAAGTACCCCACTCGCGGGCGTAATAAGGCATGAAGCTGCCAATTGTGAATACAATCACAGTCACCGATGCTCCGTAACAAAGCACTCCCGAACTTTAAAAATGCACGGAGCAAGGGAGGAAAGGTAAAGAAAGAGTCAGAATCAATTATTTTCCTTACGCTTAAAACGGCACTGAGGGAAGACGAGCCTTCGCAGCTAGTGTTCTTGGGCGCCAGCTGAACGCCTCATCAGGCTCTCTTGACGGAGATAAACGTAGATCACACCAATAACAACATCGTACAGGTTAGCCCCCTATCACCGTAGTTAACCGGCTGAATGGCCCGGTACGGAATCAGGGCATGTTTGTGTTTTGATGTGCGTGTTATGCCTTGCCTAGATGGTCACCGAAGGGAGGAACTCGCTTTCTGCAGTTGCTTATAAAGGGAAACCACCCGTGTGCCCTGCGGCCAATTGCTGATAGGCGGAGTTGAGGGGAACTGAAATGTGGCAGTGCTCTCGCAAGCCACTGCCATAGTAACCCAATAGGGGTTCAATTTGCCCATATAATGTTGGCTTAGGCGGAATGCTGCTTAGAGTGGAGATGCTCTCCAACCGCTCTAAGCATACTCGAAAGTAAAGTCCTGACTCTCACCCGCTCGTTCTCGACTTCGAATGAGGTCTCAAACCGGATACCCGCATGTGATTGCTCAGTCTGAGTATAGAGCGGGCCTTTGTATAACTTACTTAAGACGCCCTACTTCGCGATCCGTATTGTAGCGCCAAGTACGACATAGCCCCCTGTTCCCCCAGCCACGTATTGTGTGGGATTCAGCTGAACCTAACGTGTCTCGAATAACACCACATAATTCAGTTCCCGGCTGCCCAGTCCTAGTGGATCTTCGAAAATGCCGGTACGAATTGCAGAAACGGGGATAGCCGGCGAGTTCTCGGTTCTAGTTCTGGAATCAATTGCTACGGAAGCCTGATTTGCATTTGATTTCTCCTCTTGGACGCTGGTACGCATGTCGACGAGGCTGGATGTTTCCTGCTGTATCTCTCTTACAGTACCCCTCCCCGAATATCAAATGAGTTCGAGTAGTCAAGGCTCAGTGATCCTTCCAGGCACCTAGTACTAGGGCTCACTTCAGGTTCACGCTTAGCAAACTGCGCTTTGAGCAGTGAGGCACCGTCCGCCCACGGGTGGCAGTGGAAATTTAACTGTCAGAAATAGTTGCAAACCGGGTTTCACACAACTGTGTAGTAACCATTGGACGTTGTAGTGATTCAGAAGACGAAGGCCGTAGTCATATACCCGATCATTGCCCCAGCAACATACCTAACAGTCTTGTATGAAAGCCCTTGGGAGGGAAATAAAATTCCGCCATACCAACGCCAATTGGCGCCAGGAAGGTCTATTATCAGTGAAGGGGATGTAATCTCGGAGACAAGTGATGTTGGGAAAAGGGGGGATGCCAGCAAGGGACGCCTGGACATTGACCCAGTAACATGGGGAGCCGTATTCCCCGAAGACAGCATGCTACATTTGAGGGCTTTCGTTAGTAAACTCTTTTGCTAGGCGACAACGTGCGTTGCAGGCTTATAGGCGACTTGGTCCCTTGGAGAGCAGCTTGGTATGAGAGAAAATGGGTAAAGCCAATGAGAAAACTAGCCGGTAGCATTTCTTACCCCGAAAGCCTCTTGAACTAATAGAACAGAGCCTGGAAACGCCTTCGACACTTTCCGTGCACCGAACGATGGATTGCAGAGTTAGCTTCCTGCATCAGTTCCTCTGGTATTACCGCCAACCCACGATACAATGCGGACCACATTATCGATCGTGTTACTGGCGAAAAGAATTGGAATCGACGTGTGATTGCTTGACAGTGGGAGTGGCCTTAGATACGTTACAGGTCAACATCGTGCGCAGCTTTTCTGAGGGCAAATTCAACTCCAACGGCAGAGCTCCAGCAAGAGAAGTTACGTTATCGGACAGAGTGTCATTATTGATGAGACTAACTAACCTTGGAGGATCATGCTTTCAAGCAAGTTATCATCCCACCGACCTGCAAAGGATGTTGTCTCACATTATCGGCCAGACATCAACGCTCAATATCTTCGAAGGCTTCGATGGCAACAAGACTATTTCCGGTATACCCATCGGTGCGCAAAATCGCTGGCCGGGCGTCGACCGCAACCTCCAAAGATTCCGAGGTGTCCGCAAAGCTACTCCCGTTGCCCGCTTCAATTCTGCGAAGGAATTCGCCAACAGCGGAAGAACAATAGGGACGAATACAGAAAAGCGGCGATGCGGGCCTTCAAGCCGAAGGCCGTTGCCAGAGCCGGACGTGCCCCGGTCTCGAGTCCGGATACGGGGAACGGCTCGTTCTGCAGCCACGTGATGATGTTGTCGAGACGGTCGATTACGTCCTCCGACGACGGACCCCAGAACGAGCTATTCGCGTATCCGGCCTGGTGGCAGAACGCCGCGAAAGCCGCCACGGCCTCGTCAGCCTCCGTCACAATCTGAAGTTAGTAGGGGCCAGACCAGGGATTTCTCGGAGCCTTCAGCGTGAGTTTACAGCCGATCACACGGTCCGATAGAAGACCAACAACTGTTGAAAAAGCTTGTGAAAGGAAAGAAGTAATTCCAGATACTCACATTGACTATGGGGCCCCTGGCGCTGTTCTGTTAGTAGGCCTCGGAGTCGACCACGCCGTCGAGAATCATAGGGGCAATCCGGGCTGGGAAATGACCTAGACCCGGAGTTAGAATAGCAACAAATTGTTTTCCTTTAAAGTAAAATTGCTAGCGAACGTAGCCTCGAGAACCGTGCCGTACTCAACCTGAGTACCGCAGCTTGGAGTCCGCGACGGAGCAAATCCCGGAGTACCTCGCCTCCGCTTCCGCGTATGGGAGCATGTCACGAGCAACCGCCGGCGTGGTCACGTAGTAGCCGTGTGTGCAGTCCTACTCGACTGCATCGCTGCGCTATCGCGGTAGATGGAGCTCGAGTAGTACTGCTCATGCGGAGGCGTGACGACAAGTTAGCGACGCCGGCTTTATGAATCCTGCTGGAGGCTTCTCTGACAACCGCATTCCGGTAGAAGCGGTCGAGCACAGGCCCGTTGCTATCGACTCCTCGCGGGTTGAAGGCGACAAGGTTGTACTGCGGCCCTAATACTGCGCTCGCAAAGGGGGCCATGTTCAGGAGAAACTGGGTGCCGGATCCACCGGGTCCGCCTGGGTTCATGGGTATGTTCGGCTTATCCCTCGTGGCGTTCTCGCCTGTCAATTTAATGAACGCGATCTCGGTGGTTCCTGCACTGGAGTCTGCAAAATCGAGCGGAAACTCCAATTTGGCAAGTCGGTAACCCCCCGCCCCCCCTACGTTCCACCCCCCAACGCGCCGGTGTTTTCCCATATAAATCGTCGAAATTGCTATATTTTTAAAACTTTATTATAGATTTAATAAAAATAATAAGAATAAAGCGTTATCGATTTTAATCTACGATTTATTATATATATTTCTATAAATTAATTTTTAACGAGGTTATTACTAATTTATAATATAAATATTAAATATATTAAAAATATAATTTTATATGCGGTTATTTTAAAATATTTACTCCGTAATTTATTTGTATTATTTTAATTAACTTATATTATAAACTTATAAAGTAAGTAATAAGATAATATTAAATAGTTAATTAAAATTTAAATACTTAAATTTAACTTATAAAATCTATAATATATATAAATATAATCTTTTTATATATTTATCTTTATCTTTAATTTACATTATTAATTTTTAAAAATTTAATAAGTAATTAATATTTATATAAAAAATATAAATAACAAATTATAATATTTAATATCGATATAAAAAAGAAAGGTATTTACGTTAAATTTTAAATTTTAGAAATAATATATTAAACTGTATATTATATATTAAATTATATAATTTCATCTTTTTTATTTAACAGTTTAAAATTTTTTTTTTAAAAACTTATTTTTTAATTTTAATATTTAATATATTATATTTATATAATATTAATTTATGTCGGCAGATGTGGTGATTTATTGTTGGAGCGTTGAAAGGATCGAAAGGGCTTTGATTTGTGGCCCTAGGATTGCAAGGACAAAAGAGCTGAAGGCTATATCTAGCTGCTCTCCCCCCCAGTTGGAAATGAGGAACCTAGGACTAGGACACACAGAAACCACAGCCTGAAGAATGCAACACAATTTGCCCACAATTTATTATAACCAGTAATATATTTATATGTTTTTATTAAATAATTATAGGTATGCGATTTTGTTAAATCTATATAGGAAATGGCGGCGCCTTAGAGAGTAGAGCATTAAGGGGGGTTTCGACTTACAGCTGAAGGTATCGAAGCATGGTACCCGGTCTAGCTTTGCACCTGAGGCTACCGCATCGCCGCAGCAAGCACAATAGGCCCTCGTTTTAATAGCGATAACCGTACGTCAACTATGCATGCCCGCCTTTGGCGCATGACGGC
>QJNZ01000490.1:0-71027 GCA_004155055.1 Monosporascus sp. CRB-8-3
TGCAAAAGGCTTTAAATGGTGATGATGATAATTATGGCGGTTGCTAGGGGTTAGAGAGGTTGTGGGAGGCTTGGCGTTGCAATTTGTCTGCCACCCGCATGGATGTCTAACTTCCGTTACTCAGTAACTGAACCGTATCAGGTGCTATAATCCGCCGATCGCGACCGGTTAGGGACGCCACCCGCACTCCGGGGTGTCTACCGCGTCGGTAGGATGCAGCCCAACCAGTTACCGAATACTGGAGGGATCGCCCGACATGGATCCCGCTTCTTATCGTCAAGGGTGATGTGGATAACTGCTGCCAAATGCGTCGGTATATTGGCCGGCAGTCTGGTCTGGCCATGGAAATGCCGTACCGCTTGAGGATAGAACTACCCCACCAGCAGAGCCTCATCAGCGTCGGTAGGACACCTCAGGTAGCAGAGTCGAAAGAATTTGATCTGCGCCCGCCCGTAGGAGGCCATCTTGGTTCCCAAGCCTACCGCCACTCACCCATCTCGCGACTTCTCACAGCATAAGTCAATTATAATGGCGCCCATCACAGTGATCACAGCACCTCCCGCCAACTCAGGCTCGGGGCGAGGCTGGCGTTTCTGGGTTCGTGAGCGCTCCTGCCGGACTTGTAAATATGTCTAACCAAGTAATTATCTAGACCATCATCATATCCTGCACCGTGTCTTCGATCCTCACGGCCCTGGATGGCTCGGCCATCTCCACGGCCATGCCGAGCATGGTCGAGGACCTCGGCTCCACGTACGCCTACGTCTGGATCGCCAACGCTTACTTCCTGACCATGACGGCGTTCCAGCCCATATACGGACAGACGTCCAATATCTTCGGTCGACAGAGTCTGATCCTGACCGCAGTCTTCCTGTTCGCCGTGGGTTCGGCTATCTGCGGCCCCGCGCCGAACCTCACGACTCTTATCGCAGGCCGAGCAATCAAGGGTATCGGGGGCGGGGGTATCAACGTCATGATTGAAATTATCGTCAGTGACCTGGTGCCGCTGCGCGAGCGTCCCAAGTATATCGGCCTCATGTTTATAGCATACGGCGTGGGTGTCGCTATCGGGCCTGTCGTCGGCGGTTCGCTCTCGGAACGCGTCTCTTGGCGCTGGGTGTTCTACCTGAACCTCCCTATCGCAGCCGCCGGCTTCATTATGCTTGTCATATCGCTTAAGGTGCGGTATGTGAAAGATTCGACTCGAAACTCGTTGAAGCGGGTCGACTTCGGAGGGAACGCCCTCTTTGTGGCGAGCATGGTATCGATACTCGTAGGTTTGTCCTGGGGTGGCGTCGCGTACCCATGGGAATCATGGAGAGTATTATTAACGCTGCTCCTGGGCTTCGCCGGCTTGGCTGCGTTCCTGGTGATCCAATGTTCGGGCCTGATCCCCGAGCCCACCATGCCCTTGAGGCTGTTCACCAACCGGACCTCTCTCGCTGCCTTTGGTCTTACGCTCATCCACTCCGTCCTTATGTACTGGCAGATCTACTTCCTCCCTCTGTACTTCCAGTCGGTCCTGGAGTCTTCGCCGACCACCTCGGGCGTCTACCTGCTGCCCACCGTCATCATCTCCATGATCTTCTCCGTGGTGGCCGGCACAGGGCTCTCCAAGATGGGCCGCTACCGCCCCTGGCACTTTTCCGGCATGGCTCTTTTCGCTATTGGCTACGGTCTCTTCTTCCTCCTCGACGATAACTCCTCGATGGCCTTTTGGGCCGGCGTCCAGTGCTTGGGCGCCATATCGATCGGAGTTTTGATGACAACCACCCTCCCCGCGGTCCAGGCCCCCCTTGCCGAGACGGACGTGGCCGTTGTCACGGGCACATGGGGATTCCTGCGCTGCTTCGGCGGTATCTGGGGTATAGCCATACCGGGCGCGATCTTCAACTCCAAAGTCGACCAGCTGGTCGTCACGCGCCTGGAGGACTAGAACATGCGCGCGCTGCTGTCCAACGGCGGAGCCTACGGTCTAGCGTTCGGGGGCTTCATCACTTCGTTGAACCACGACCCGGCGCTCAAGGCTGCCGTGAAGAGCATCTATGCCGACAGCCTCAAGCTAGCCTGGCAAGTGGGTATCGGCTTCGCGCTGGTGGGTGTCATCCTGTCGCTGGTAACCAAGGAGATCCCTCTGCGCATGGAGCTGGAGACGCAGTTTGGCTTGGATGACGGCGATGGCCAAGAAGTCGAGAAGGGGACCCCGGTAAAAGCATCCGACGAAGCTATTGACAAAGAGGAAGTCCGAGAGAAGAGTTAGGAACCATATCAGAGGACATGGGAAAGGGATGCATTTGAAGCTTCCGCTTCTGGGAATCGCCGGCTAGGGGTAGTCCAAGCTTTAGTTAGTTACTTATGTGGCACACGATTACAGTAGGATTCGTGCACTTTAGAACGTAATGCCCAATACATTGTCATGATTGCTGCTCTTCAAGTACATTTGGTTTAACTAGCTGTACTGGGAGAATCCTATAAGGTTCTGAGTAAAATAGTCAAGCCCCCTTAATATCCACTAGCGGAAATATGCGGATTGAAAAACGAAGTTCTGATCATAATAATCCACTTACTTGAGAGTAATAAGAATGGCTGTATGACAGTTAGGCTAATTGCTAGGAACGAGTGCATAGAGTATATAAAGTGCAAATTAACTTAATTAATCTGAGCTCTAGAGAAAAGTATTTAAAAAGATTTATATAATATAAAATCTCCGGAATAAGGTTTTTATAAAATACTTATAACAAATTCTAATAACTAAATAAATTACTCTTATTTTGCGATATATCTTTTAAAGAAAAAATAGTTTTTTTATATATTTTCATCTTAATTTATATAATTTTTTAAAAAATATATAATAAAAACGCAGGGTATATATATATATTTGTTAAAAAACTTAATTATTATATTTCTTTTTTATTTTATCGATTATAATTATAACTAACGAAAAACGTAAGTTTATATTTTAAATATTTATAATTTTTTTAAATCTTTAATATTATATTTATCGTTTTTTAGTTTATATAATAAATTCGTAAATAATTTAAATCGGAAAAAAAAAATTAAGAAATAAATATTTATATTATAAATTATTGGCCTAATGGCTCAGTGGTCGCGAGCCTGGATGTCTCTTTCAATTGCGACAGGTTTAGGTACCCTGTTTCGGTTAGTTTTAAAAGATAGCTGGTTCAAATTTAGCTTGGGCTACCGTTCCTTTAGGTGGCGCCAGCCTAGAGAAACTGATTAATTGGAGCTTTGGCTTCGTTACCGTGTCGGCGACAATTAAGGGGTAACTGGCTCTTAAAACCAGTTACGATTAAGGGCGTTAGGAACCAATTAATTAATCGGGTATATTTTACTATCAATTGCCGTATTATATAACTTATATTACGTTTTTCCGGCTTTTAATTAAAAAAGGACGGTTTTTAAAAAATACTTTCCGGTTGTATTTATAAAATTAATTTGTGCATATATTTAGTAAATAGATTAGCTCCCTGTATGTATATAGTTAAATACCTTAATAGCACTTTATTTTATATATTATAAATTATTATTATTATTATTATAAATTAATAACGTATTATATAAGTAAATTATTTATATAAACGAACCGTTTTATTTTTATTATATTATAAAAACGAATTTAAATAAAATTATTATATCGTAATAAATTAATATAAAATAATTAGATTTTTTATTATTAAAGTTTTTTATAAACTTTTTATAAATACGTATATTATATCCGAGTCCGCCGTAAATATTATATTTCCGTTTTTTCGTTTAAACATTTTTATAAGAATTGTTTTTAATGTTTCTAAATTATAATTATTTATTATTACTTTTTTTAGTCGCAAAAACTTGATTTTTTTAATAATACGTATTTTTTTATAAAAATGTATATTTATAGTTTTCTAGCATTTTTTAAAAACGTGGTTCGTTTTACGAAAGTAATTGTTTTTTTTCGAAGAAAAGCGATTTCGTATAAAGGTATTAAGTTATTTATATCGGCGAGTTACCTTGGTAATTTTTTATATAAATATCGTTTCTGTCAAGTTATTATAATAATATTTTTAAGAATTTTCGTAAATAAAAAAATAACGGAATTAATTAAGAGATAGAAATATAATTAATATATATATAATTAAAACCTTTAATTTAAAAAAGATACGATTAAAATCGAATAAAGTTAATTTCGTCTTTACGAATATAAATTTAATATTATTAAGTATTATAATAATTTTAATTACGTTATAAACACCGGCGATAAAATCTTTTTTAATAATATAAATAACGGAACGTTTTATAAAGTTTTAAATATATAACGAATAAATACGTTTTAATACGAAAAAATAATATATATTTAAAATTTAAAGCCGATAAAAAGAATATGTAAATATATACAAGGTCGTTAGGTTTAAGCCGTATTATCTAGGCTAAGCTAAAGATACGAAGTAATTACATTAATAATTAATACGATAAATATTGTATCTAATATTTTCGAATACGGTAATTATTAATAATTTTTACGGTAATAATAAATTATATTTCGGTCGCGAAAAACCTTATTTCGAAGTTAATTACGTAATGCCGATAAGTTTCGACCTTAATAAACCTTATACCTTTTACGGTTTAATAAAGGGAATTTTAAATAATAATATAAAAGATATTAAGCTTTTTGCGGTAAATTTTAAATCCGTATAAAATGGTTACTTTGTAATCTTTTACTAATTTTATAACTTTTATAATTTCGATTAATTTCAAGGTACCTTTTTAAACCTATATTAATTAAAATAACAAAAATATACCGATTAAGTCCGAATATAAAGTTTTAATATTCCGTATTTCCGGAATTTCGACGGAAACGGTTTCGATTATATTATAAAATTTAAATAAAATAATTTGCCGAATAAAATATATCGATATTTTTATCGATATTAATAACTTTTCTAAAAAAATCGGGTTTTATTTTTAATTTTCGGATATAATTTAATTTAAAACGGTAAAAATAATCGATTTTTGCGTAAATTTATATTAAAAAAAATATCCGGCTTAAAAGAATTTCTAATAAAACTGCAAAATAACGATAACGGGCTTAAAAACGTTAAAGTTCAACTTTTAAATCGATATAAACTGGAAAATTACGATCGATAATTTATCCGGTTATTCCGGATTACGAAAACCGTTTAAAATTCCATTAAAAATAGTCGTCGATAAGGGCATAGCTGGGCAGTTTGTAAAAAGGTTAAGGTTTGGTAAAACTTAGCAACCGATAACATAATTTATTTATTTATATAATTTAGTTTTACGGTTACATCTTCTTTAAGGAAATATAAATATATAAAGTATAATAATAATAATAATAATAATAATAATAATAATAGTTTTATACTATTATTTAAGTTTAATTAAATAGTAACTTTCGTATTTATTAAGATATATTTTAAATTTAATTTATTTATTATTTAACTGCTTTTACTTATAGTATTTTTTAATAAAGTCTAAGTAATTTATCGGTGAATTAACGAAAAAGGTAATTTATTCTATTAATAATAATAAATAAAAATACGGTTTAGTTTTAAAATTTAATAATTTATATTATTATAAACTTTTAATATTATTACGTTTACTTAAGCTTTTTACGTTTTTCGGTATTTATAATTATTATATTTATTATAATAAAAGTTAAATAAAAAAAAGTAATTTATCGACATTATAAATTACTTTTTACGATATTATATTTTAAAATCATAATTTATATAAGATTAAATTAATTAACGTACTATATAAGCGAACGGCCCAAACAAACGAGCGGACCGTTTTTTAGCACTTCGTAATAACGAACTGAAATAAATTAACTATAACGCAATAAATTAATTTAAATTAATTAAATTCTTCGTCGCCAGACGTCTTTATAACCTCCTTATAAATACGCGTATTATATCCGGGTTTACCGCAAACACTATATTTCCGTTTTTTCGTCCGAACTTTCTTACGATAACTACTTTCGGCTTTTATTAACTGCAATTACTTATTATTACCTTTTTTCTTAACTATAAAAACCTATATTTTCCTTACAGTAAGTATTCCTCCTTTTTAAAAACGTATATTTTTAATTCTCCGGCATTTATTAAGAACGTAATTCGTTTTGCGAAAATAACCGTTTTCCTTCCGAAAAAAAACGTTTTCGTATAAAAGTATTAAATTACTTTTTGTTAAAAGATTAACCGATTTAAATATTTTTATTAATAAATTACCCTAATAATTTCTAATCTTTTTTTACAAATAACGTTTTCGTTAAATCGTTTTAATAATATTTTTAAAAGTTTTCGCAAGTAAAGAAATAACGGAATTAACAAAAGTAAATAAAAAGACGGTCAATATAAGCACAACTAAAACTTTTAGCTTAAAAAAAACGCGATTAAAATCGAATAAAATAAATCCTACTTTTACAAATCCGGATTTAATATTATTAATTATTATGATAACTTTAAACGCATTATAAAAACCGGCGATAAAATCCTTCTTAATAATATAAATAACGTAACGTCATATAAAACTTTCGATATATAATAAATAAATACGTCTTAATACGGAAAAAAAGGATATATCGAGAAATTAAAGCCGATAAGAAAAATAAGTAAATATATAAAATATAATAATATTATTAATTTTATAATAATTTTCGAATTCGATCGAATAATAACTTTCGTAACCGTTAAAGATAAAAAAACGTTTCGAATTTTTAATACGCGTTTTAATATATTTATCAAAATATTTAATTTATTTTAAATTTAATTTATTTATTATTTAACTATTTTCGTTTATAATAATTTTCCAGTAAAATAAAAATGGGTTATCGGCGAACCAGCGAAAAAAATAGTTTTTCCCGGTAAGGATAATAAATAAAAATAAAACTTAACTTTAAAAATTAATAACTTATATTATTATAAACCATTCCCGATTTCCTTACTAAGTTTATTTAAGTTTTTCACGTTTTTTAATACTTATAATTACTATATTTATTACTATAAAAAAACCTATTAAAAAATCTATCTCGTCGAAATTGTAAATATCTTTTTCCGCAATACCGTATTTCGCAATTATAACCCGAATAAATTTAAACTATTTACGAAATACCTTTAAATTTTCGTATAAAACCCTTTAATAATTTATTTTTCGATTTAAACGTATTTTAAATTTTTTTTACCGTTTAACAAAATTAAACACCTAATTAATCCCGACACGTATCGTAACGTATTAAGTAAGCAACAAATTCGCCATATCTTCAATATGCTAAAACCGGACAAAAAACGTTCGCATATCTAAATCAAAGATTCGTTCGACAATCGATTTTTTTTCGGTCGGCGTCAATTTTCGCAAATTAAAAACAATATCGGTTTAAGCGCGTTTACCGCAATATCGGGCCTTTAAAGTAATTTCGGCAATATCGTATATAAAACTAAACTTTTTATAACTAAATTTTTAATTTTATTTCCTAGCCTAAACGGCTAAATTTATTCTAGATTCTTTTATAAAACGTTCCATAATATTAATATTAAGAAATATATAAATTAAGTTAAAAACCTAAAAAGTTGAAAAATTTGGTCCGCTCGCTTATTTGGGCCGTTCGCTTATATAGTACATTACCAAATATTTTTAGATTTTTATATAAATTTCTTTTATTAGTTATTATAATATTTAAATGCAGGAATCTAGCGAATAGCCCATAGTTATTTTAGAAAAGATTAAAAAAATTTAAAAGTAATTGCCCTTATATATACGTTTAGCTATATAAAGGATAATTCTTAAATAAAGGTTATTTTAAGTAACAGCTACAGCTTAAATATACCAGCTGTAAGCATTTAAAAATACCAATTACCGATATACTCTTTTACTTTAAGTAACTTTCTTTACGAAATCTTTAAAATTAAATTTAAAACTTTAAGAAAATTTAATAAGAAATTATCAATATCTCCAATTTATATGAGATTTAAAACTTTTTTTATTACTTTTATTAAAAATAAAATTATATCATTCACCGTTATATTAAAAAACTAACTTTTTAAATAAATTTTAAATATTTTCTAACTTTTTTTATAATTTTTAAATTTTAAATTAATTACAAACTGTTCGAAATTTACTTTATTCAGTAACTTTTTAAATATGTCGGCAGGATTATCTTTATTTTTTACGTATTAGAAATCAATATGTCCTTTTCGAATTTTTAAACGTATATAATAATAATAGATTTAAATATAATGTTTTTTTATAACATTTACGTTTTATTTATTTATTTAAACGTATTTACATTATCCTTTACAATAAAGATAAAACTTTTAAATATAAGCTCTAGATTTATTAAAAAGCCTTTAATTTTAGTTGTTTTTATAATTATTATTTTTGCTTTTATATATTTTATTTTCTTAATATATTTAATATTAATGCTTTATAATTTCGAAATTTACTAAATAAACGCTTTAATTATGAAAAATACATAATTTAATATTGATTTTATTAATTTACAGTTATTTATAAAATTTATATTTATTATGCCGATTTATTTTTAATTAATATATTTATAATATAAAATAATTTTCTATATAATTTCCGATAACGTACTATATTATTTCGTAAATTAAATTATTTCGTAAACCGTTTTTATTAATATATTTATCATGTAACTTTTATTTATAATTATTTAATATTAATATTATAACACATTTTATGTAATTTTTTAAAATAAACTTAATTATTTACCGTAGGATATAAGCGAGTCGGCCATTTCGACCCACATTTCTTACAACGTTAATAACTTTACCAATTTTAAATTTAGCTTTATAACGTAATAAGAATACGGTATAAAGATGTATTTAAATCTAACCGTTTTTAGTAAAGCTATTAATTTATTTTATATATTTTTAAAAATATATTAATTTCCTAATAACTTAACCAATATACTATAAAATCTTTTATATTTTATAATTCGATTCCTGGAATCATTCTGTATATGATAATACTTTTTTCGAATTTATATAAAATTTATTCCAGAAGATATAAGAAAGGTAGGGCTGATTAATAAGCCGAAAATCCATATTTGATAATAACGTATGATAAGTAGTGCTGATAATTTTCTCCATTTTCCTATTAGTAGAAACTATCTTAATAACGTTAATTTGAAAATCTTATTAAATTATATAAAGGTTTAACGTAGTTATAAATTTTTAAAGTTGTAGAAAAAAAATCACGTGACCGCGGTTGGCCGACTCGCTTGTGTGGCCGACTCGCTTGTGTCCTACCTTAAGTTAAAAAATAAAACCCGAAACTTAATTTTAAAAAATTATATTTTTATTATAAAATCCACGAATTTACTTTAAAAACCCGATATTACGGTTAACGTGTTTAAGTCGATATTTTTTTTTAATTTGCGAAAATTAACGACGATTAAAAAATAATGCATTACGGAATAAATTTTTAATTTAAATACGTAAATCTTTTTTATCCGGTTTTAATATATTAAAATATAGCGAATTTATTGCTAGCTTAATACGTTACTGTATACGTTAAAGTTAATTAAGCGTCGAAATTTATTAAACAATAAAAAAGCTTTTAAATACGATTAAATTAAAATATTAAGAATTAACGGATATTATATAAAGATTTAAAAACATTTCGTAAATAATTCGAATTTATTCGAATTATTATCGTATAATCCGGTATTATGACAAAGATATTTATAATTTTAACAAATTTAAATTTTTAATAAAGTTTTTTATAATAACGTATATTATAATTATTAATACCGAAAAACGTAAAAAATTTATATAAATTTATTATATGAAATAAAAAATAAGTTATAATTATTTTAATTATTTATTTTTAAATTTATATTAATTTATTATTAATAATTAATTAAATAACAAATAAATTAACTTTATAATAAGTTTATTATTTCGATTAATATATTCGAACGCCTGTAAAAAAAATTAAATATTTTGTTAATTTCGACGGCGATAAAAATTATTATTTAATAAATTCGAAAAGTATTACGTTAATTATAATAATTTTATATTTTATATATTTACGTATTTTTCGCATAAACTTTAAATTTTTATTTTTTTTTAATTTTAAAATACGTTTATTCGTTATATATTAAAAGTTTAATATAACGTTATTATATTTATATTATGAATTTTTTTTAGCGGCTTTTATAATACGTTTAAAATTATTATCACATCCGATAATATTAAATCCGGATTTATGCAAGGTCGTTAAGTTTAAGCCGTATTATCCAGGTTAAGCTAAAAATACGAAATAATTATACCAATAATTAATACGATAAATATTTTACCTAATATTTTCGAATACGGCAATTATTAATGGTTTTTACGGTAATAATAAATTATACGCCTCGGTTACGAAAAGCCTTATTCCGAAACTAACTATTGCGTAATGCCGATAAGCTTCGACCTTAATAAACCTTATACTTTCTAGCTTTACGGTTCGGCAAAAGGAATTTCCTGGAATGTAATAACTTAAGAAATATTAAGCTTTTCGCAGTAAACCTTAAGTCCGTATAAAATGGTTGCTTTGTAACCTTTTACCAGTCCCATAATTAAAAATATTAAATATTAGCTAGGAAAAAAAGTTAAGAATTCTAAACTACCTATTTTTAACCTTAATCGATTTTACGATATCTTTTCGAATGCCCATTAAATAAAATAATTATAATATACCGGGTAATTCCTATTATAAAATACCGGTATTCTATAATTATAAAATTTTACGGAAAACGTTTTTTTTAAAATCCTTAAATTTAATAAAACTTTAAAATAAATTAAAAATATTAATATTTTTATCGATTTAATTAACTTTTCCTAAAAAAATCGGATTTTATTTTTAATTTTCGAATACGATTTAATTTATATATATTAAAATAATTAAGGGTTAAACGACCTTATAATAAAAAATATCAACCGTATCAAGGAATTACTGGAAAAACTAAATATAAACGGCAAAAAGCTTAAAACTTTCGAAGTTTAATTTTTAGCTTAATATAAGCTAAAGGATTACAAACGATAATTTGTCCGGCTGTTCCGGATTACGAAAACCGTCTAGAATTCGGTTAAGAATAATTATTAATAAAAGCATAACAAAGCAATCTATAAAAAGGTTAGGGCTTGTTAAAGCTTAGCAACCGATAGCACAATCTATTCATTTGTTCAATTTAATTCCACGGTCACGTCTCTAGGGAGAAAATCCGGATTTATAAAAGCTAATTTTTTTATTCGATTTTAATTACGGTTTTTCCGAATTCGAAATTTTTCCAGTTATACCTATATTAACCGTTTTCCCGTTAACCCCCGCCGGTTTTATTCGTTCTCCGTTTACGAAACCTTTTAAGAATATTAAGAAAACAATAAAATATAAACGTTATTTATAAAAAAAGTAAAAATTACTAAAGTAACTTGTCGATAACTATCGTTAAATTAGTAAGTCTTTTAATAAAAAGTAATTTATTACTTTTATACCAAATTACTTTTTTCTAAAAAAGGTTATTTAATTACGCGAAACGAATTACATCTTATATAAATATCGAAGGATTAATAATAAACTTTTTTAAAAAAAAAGGATAGTTATTATATAAAAGGGATAAGCCTTTCTAGTTAAAAAGGAAAAAGATAATAAAAAAGTACATCTTATAACGGTTAAAGATAATCGTTATAAAAAAGTTAAATTAAAAAAACTGAAATATAACGTTTACGGCGAGCTCGAATATAATACGCGTATTTATAAGAACGATATAAATACGTTTAACGTACTATATAAGCGAGCTGTACATAAAAGCGAACTGTACACTTTTTTCATTATTTTAACTTTTTAACTTTAAATATTTATTTTTTAACAATTATAATATATAACGGCTTATAAAAAAAGCGAAAATAAACCTAGCTATTTAGGTTAAAAAACGAAACCCGAAACTTAATTATAAAAAATTTAGTTTTATTTATAAAATTTTATTTATTATCTTAAAAATACGAATTAACGGTAAATACGCCCGATCCGATACAGTTTTTAATTTGCGAAAATTAACGCCGAATAAAGAAAATCGATTGTTAAACGAATTCTTAATTTAAATACGTAAACATTTCCCGTTTAACATTAATATATTAAAAATATAGTAAATTTGTTATTTACGTAACGCGTTATAAAATACGTTAGGGTTAATTAGGTATTTAACTTTATTAAACGGTAACATAAATTTAAAACGCGTTTAAATTAAAAAATAAATTATTAACAGGTTTTATGCGAAAATTTAAAACTATTTTATAAATAATTTAAATTTATTCGTGTTATAATTGCGAAATACGGTATTACGGAAAAGGATATTTATAACTTCAACAAGATAAAATTTTTGATAGGTTATTTTATAATAATAGATATAATAATTACATATACCGAAAAACCTAAAAAATTTAAATAAGCGTAATAAGGGAATAAGGAATAGTTTACGGTAATATAAGCTGTTAATTTTTAAAATTAGGTTTTGCCTTTATTTATTATCCTTACCGGGAAAAATTACTTTTTTCCCTGGTTCGCCGATAACTTACTTTTACCTAATTAGAAAATTGTTATAAACGAAAACGGCTAAATAATAAATAAATTAAGTTTAAATAAATTAAGTATTTCGATAAATATATTAAAACGCGTATTAAAAATTTAATATATTTTTTTATCTTTAACAATTACGAACGCTATTATTTAATCGAATTCGAAAATTATTACAAAATTCATAATATTATTATAATTTATATATATATTAATTTTTAAACGTATCTTGTTTTTCCGTATTAAAACGCGTTTATTCGTTATATATTAAAGGTTTTATATAACGTTACGTTATTTATATTATTAGAAAAAATTCTATCGCCGGCTTTTATAACACATTTAAAGCTGTTATAACGATCGATAATATTAAATCCGGATTTATAAAAACGGGATTTGTTTTATTTAATTTTAATTACGTCCTTTTCGAATTAGAAGTTTTAATTATGCTTATACCGACCGATTTTTATTTACTTTTCTTAATTCCGTTATTTCCTTATTTACAAATTTTTTTAAAAATCTTATTAAAATAACTTAACGGGAACGTTATTTATAAAAAAAAAAAATTAACAATTATTAAGGTAATTCGTCGATAAAGATATTTAAGTCAGTTAATTTTTTAATAAAAACTAATTTGTTATTTTTGTACGAAATCGTTTTTTTTCGGAAAGAAAACGGTTATTTTCGTAAAAGAAATTACGTTTTTAATAAACGCCGGAAAATTAAAAATAAATGTTTTTTTAAAAAAAAAAGATACTTACTATAAAAAAAATATAAGCTTTTATAATTACGAAAGAAAATACTAATAAATAATCGCAGATAACAACGGCCGAAAAGGGTCGTTATAAAAAAGTTTAAGCGAAAAAACGGAAATGTAATATTTGCAATAAGCCCGGATATAATGCGCGTATTTGTAAGGAGGATATAAAAGTATTTAATAATAAAAAATCCGATTAATTTAAATTAATATAATATGTTATAGTTGTTTAATTCGAATTTATTATCGCGACGTACCAAAAAAATGTATAATTCGCTTATATATATAGTTCGCTTATATAGTACGTTAACGAAAAAAAAATCCGATTAATTTATGTTATTTTAATATGTTTGAGTTAATTAATTTAAATTTTTTGTCGCGAAGTGCCGAAAAGCGGCTTATAAGGAGGTTTGGCTTATAAGGTAGTATAGTACCGTATTAAAAATATATATTTAATATACCGTTGAAATACTTCGGTAATTTATAAACTTTACTCAAATTTACGGTATAAATATTATATTTAATTTATCAATAAAATTTAAAAAGTTAAATATCCTTATTAGGCTTATATATTTAAATATGTTTTCTTTATTAAATACCGCCTTATATTTTATAACCTATTTTATATAATTTTTAACAAATAATATAAGCCTTTTCTTTTCATTTTATTTAAGCTACTTAATTTTAATATCTTTTTAATATATTATTATTAATTTAAATCAATATTTCCCATTAATAAAAAACTGATAATTCGTACGTTTAAATTTTAGTTTATATTACTAAGGTTTTTAATTTAAATATCTTTAATAATTATTTTAACGATTTTTTTAAAATATTATTTATTAAGGTCGAAAAGCGAAAAGTTATTTCCGTATAACGCTATAACGTTTTTTGTTTCGAGATTATAATATATCGCGTTATCCGAAATTAACGGACCAAAATCTTTCTTTACGAATTTTCTTTAACTTTTTTTATTAAGCAGTTTCGGTTTATTAATTTAATAACTTTTTCAAAGAAAAATTTATATATATCCTTATTTTTTAAATATATGTTAAAATATTTCTTTAATATCGGAAATTATTTTATATAGATTTTTTTTAATTTACTATTTTAATACGTAATAACAAATTTTTTTAAAGAATGTATTATTATAAAAAAGCTATTTACGTTATTAAAATTCTTTAATATATTATTTTTATCATATTTATTACGGTTTCGTTATTGTTAATTCTTTTTTATTATATAAATCTTTTTATATAAATACGTCTTTTGTGTTTATTTAATATTTATAAGGTTCTTCTAAATAATTTTATTAAAAAGCCTAAATTTAAAAGTTTCGTGCGCAACGTTTTCCTTTATTTTTATAAAAATAGGTTTAAGTTCAGTTTTTCGCTTTAGGTTTTTTTAATTTCGTTTAAAAACAAACCGTTAACTATAATAGTAAATATTTCATAAATATTAATATTTAATATAATAATTATTTGTTTATATTCGTAAACGTTTCGAAGAAGTTAATTAACGTTTTTAAAATTATTAAAACGGTTTTAATCGTTATTTAACGTTAACGAGTTAAAATAGAAAATATATAAATTATTTTAGTTTTTACCCTTTTAATCTAAGGTTAATTTTAGTTTTTAAATTATTTTTAAGCTTTTATTTAGGGCCTTTAAGCTATATAGCTTAAGGATAATCTCTTTCGGGCGTTTTTTTTTAGCGTTTAACCTCTTTATTTTTTTAATTTATATCTTTTTTAAGGTAATATTATCATTAATCTTTTTCATTTTTACGTTTTATTTTTAATAGTATTTAAATGTTTTTATACGGACTATAAAAGTAATCGGATAATATTTTTAAAAGTAAGGGATTTATTTAATTTTTTAAGTGTTCGTAAATAATAACGCATAATATTATAAGTAGTTTACCGCCTTTTAATAATTATATTTTATAATTATATATTTTTCTCACTAAAGGAGACGTAATCGTAAAACTAAATTAAACAAATTAATAAATTATCGGTTGCTAGCCTTTACTAAACTCTAACCTTTTCGCAGCCCCTATCGACGACCATTTTTAACGGAATTCTAAAAGGTTTTCGTAATTCGGAATAACCGGACATATTATCGTTCTTAATCCTTTTTATATCGATTTAAAAGTTAAACTTTAACGTTTTTAAACTCGTTATCGCTATCCTTTAATTTTGCCGGTAATTCTGTTATAAGCCGGATATTCTTTAACATAAATTTACGTAAAAATTAATTATTTCCTTCATTTTAAATTAAATTATATCCGAAAATTAAATATAAAACCCGATTTTTATCCGAAAAATTATAAATATCGATATTTTTATCGATATATTTTATTCGGCAGATTATTTTATTTAAATTTTATATTATAATCGAAACCGTTTCCATCGGGATTCCGGGCATACGGAGTATTAAAACTTTGTATTCAAACTTAACCGGCATATTTTAATTATTTTAATTAATAAAAGTGTAAAAAACAGTAAAATTAATCGAAATTAAAAGGGTAGCTATCGTAAAACTGGTAAAAGGGTACAAAGCAGCTATTTTATATGGATTTAAAATTTGCCGCGAAAAACTTAACATCTTTTAAGTTATTATTTAAAATTCCTCTTATTAAACCAAGTAAAAAATATAAAGTTTATTAAGGTTAAAACTTATTAACATTACGTAATCGGCTTCGGAATAAGGCTTTTCGTAACCGAAATATAATTTATCGGTACCGTAGAAACCATTAATAATTACCATATTCGAAAATACTACATAAAATATTTACTATATTAATTATTAATATAATTACCTGGTATTTTTAACTTAGTTTAAATAATACGACCTAAATCTAATATCTTTATATAATTATATATTTTTAATTTTAAATCGCTAATTTAGCTTAATTAAAATTATATCTTTATTACCGAAAATTCGAAAACAACCGTTATTAAATTTATATAATTTATTTGGTTTAAAGATATTTTTAAAATATTCCATTAATAGTATATTTATTATCGTAAATTAATTTATTTTGTTACGAAATTTTAAAACTATATTAAGATTTTTATTTATGCGGAAATTAGACGTATATCGTTTAATATAAACTATATTTTTTATTTTATAATTCCTGTTTAATATTAATTATATAAATTAAAAATTATTTTTTCGATATATTCCGTAACGCAAAAGTTTTTAATTGTTATTCTATCGAATTCCATATTACCGTTATAGGATAGAATTTATATTTTTTTACGTTTGTTTTTTATTCTATAGTAACGTTTTTAATCGTTTTATAACTTACGCAATATATATATATAGGTTTTATTAAATTTCGTTTTTATTTTTAATAAATAACATTCTTTATAATATCCACAAGTTATTTCTAATAAAATTGAAATAATTTTTATTTTCGATATTAATAAGTTAAACTAATTTTATGTTATATTAAATAATTAATCTGTATATTTCTTTTATTTTTACAAGTTTATATACAATATTTTCCGTATTTCCTTTCGTTATACATCCTATAAAAACTATTTTTATAATTTTTTTTTAATAATTTATAATAATCCGTCGATATTAATTCAATAAAAGTAACGGTATTAAAAATAATTTCTTTTATATAATTTTATCCGTTTTTATAATTCTTCCGTTTTTAAAAACATATAAAAATACGCGTTTTAAGTTATTCGCTAAATTATTACTATATTCTTTTACCGGATATTTTTTAATACGTATTTTATTAATAATAAATTCCGGTTTTCTGTAAAGTTATAAAAAAAGTCTTTTCCGAAAAACGTTAATTATTAGTAATTAAATTTTATTAAGGTTTATTAAAATGTTACGATTTAAGAGATTTTTCTATTTATAAAATATTTTTCCGGAAAATATTTTTAATAAGAAATTATTAGTATATAACGTATAACGTACTATATAAGTAAGTCGCTTATATAAGCGAATCGCTCGTTTATCACGTAACTTTCTTCATATTAATTTAAATTATTATAAAATAACTATTTTGAACGAATTCATAAATAGTTTTCACTATAATACTATTCTTTATTTATAATTTGATATATATTATTAAAAACCGATTTAAATGTGTTAAGATTTAATTATTTTAAGTTCAAATTAAAATATATACTTTTATATAAAAATATTAAATAAATTCGTATACTTATAAAGGTTGTATTAAATTATACTACTTTTTAATAACTTTTTAATTATTACATAATATATAATTACTTAAAATCGCAAAATTACCCATTTAATATTTATTAAAATATGGCTTAATTTATATTTTTAACCTTTAAATCGGACCTACTGTTTATACCGTTAAAACGCAATTATTTATAAAATTAAAGAAAATACTATGACGTTTAATACATTACTTAAAAGCCGTAGATAAAATATGAATAATTGTTATTACGTATTAGTTATATTATTTAAGATTTTATTAAAATATTTAATAATCTAAAATATATTAATAAAATTACTAAAACAAGTTAGATCCGGATACAAATTTGCTGATCTCTATAGATTCATATTCTAAATAGATATACAAACGTATATTAAATTTTATTACGTTTTCGTAAAGTTATAAGCATTATATTAAATATAATATTAGTTACGTAACAAACGAGCGACTCGGTTATATAATAAGTTAATATTTCGATATCTAATAAATAAATATATTTTAATAGGGTAATTTAAAGCACCGTAAAAAGTTAAATATAATACAAGAAAAACAGTAAATATGTAAAATATTTAATTTATTTGTTTTATTATCGTTACTCGTTATAGTACCTTTTTAATTAAATAAAAATAATATATCGGCGACCTAGTAATAGTTAAATAGTTGTTTCCTGTAAAAATAATAAATGAAATTAAAATTTAATTTAAAAATTACTAATTTATATTATTATTAATTATAAGTTATTTTTTATTTTATTTATTAAATTCTTTGTATTTTTTTATATTTTTAATTCTTATATTTATAACTATAAGAAACTTTATTCAAAATTCTATTTCGTAATTCCATATTTTATAATTATAATTCTAATGCATTTAAATTATTTTCGAAATCTTTTTAAAATTTTAAATAAAATTTTAGATAAAATTTATTTTCTTATTTAAGCATATTTTATTAAAATTGTACACCATAATAAAATTAAATATTTAATTACTTTAAATACGTACTATAACTCGTTAGGTAAATACCAAATTCGCTATATTTTTAATATATTAAAACCGAATAAGAAATGTTTATATATTTAAATTAAAAATATAGTTAATACTAAATTTTCTTCGATCGGTATTTACTTTCGCAAATTCAAGGTATTATTAGTTTAAAGGTAGTAATTACAATATGGAGTTTTAAAATATATTGGTAAATATTATATATAAAATATAACTTTTTAAACTTAAAATTCGGGTTTCGTTTTTAACTGGAATAGCTATATTTATCTTAATTTTTTTATTCATCGCTTTATATTATTATGGTTAAGAAATTTATAATTAAAGTTAAAAGGTTAAAAGTTATTAGAATTTACTTATTTATTTATATAGTTTGCTCGCCTATATAATACGTTAGGCGTTCTTTAATTTTAATAATAACAGTATTAAGTTATAAAGAATCGGTAATAAATTATAATTTCCCTCTTTTAAAAAGCTTTACTATATATACTATATCCCCCTTACTATTCGTACTGTGTACCCCACCTTCCAGCTGATATATACCTAGCATAGCTGTTAATTTTTAATGAGTTCTACATTTAAGACCCCGCTTTATTAAAAAAATCAAAAAATATATTTAATTTTAATTAATATCGTATATTATTTTTTTTTTCTAATTATTTTGATTAAATTAACCATTTCATAATAATTTTTATAAAATATCGCAAATTTTATTATTAAAATACCGTATTATTGTCACGGCGCCTAGACTTCTAAATAGGCAAGGCTGATCCAATTCTCAAGGCTATTGATAAATAACAAGCTGAAGAACTTGGAAAGAGGTATAGGAAAGAAGTTCTGCTTATATATATATAAATTGTATGGTTTATGCGAGATACAATAAGGTTCCCTAGCTCCAACCTAGTTCTAGCCTGTAGGTTCGGCTCAGTGCCGTAACATTACCCCCCTCCCCCCTCGGAAAAGCTTCGCCCTCGAAGCTTTGGATTTATTACAATAATCTCACGTTATACTTACATACAGCCTATCCAATTCGTCGCTGATATCCTTGGGCAGATATTCACGTTATGGGAAGGATATAGGCTCCGATTCGCCCTCCGATATGGGATCAACAACCATAACTCTCCTACCGCAACGACAACAAAGTCCCTTTGCTTTCCATATTTCGCGTTGATTCTTGGTGGAGGAAGGGGCTCGACGGGAGGTAGGCTTGTTGGTCGAATCGGTCGGATCGGGAGCTATCAGCTTTGCGAGATTGGAAACGGGAGTAACGTTGGCGATTTCCACCTTTCCAACAGACGTATCCATGGCGTTGGAGTTCTTTTGATATGAGTGTGACGTGAAGCTGTTGTTGCCGTTGTAGCTGCTGGTTAACTTATATAATAGCTCGACAAAGTCGTTATACGTGGCAGGGAGCGGTCCGTCCGTTTCTTTGTAGTTAAGGCGTTTTTGTATAGTATTACTTAGTACGTAGGGGAAATCGGCGATACGTTACGAATTGGGAAGGTTTAAAGCTCTACCGCTGAGTTATATTAAGCGTATTTATTCGGCAAAGAAAATATGAAAAAATTTATTATTTTAACGGTAATTACGAAGATTTTTTATAATACGTTATTATTTAAATAAATTGTTATATAAAAGTTTATTTTGGTTATAATTTAAGAAATTTCCGTATTAAAAAAATTTAAACCGTTATAAACGCATTAAAATTAATTCTTAATGTTTTTAATTATAGAATTATTAACGGAAAGCTTTTTTTAAATAAAAAATATTTATTTATTAAGATTTTCGAGTTTTATGCGTTTCTTTATATTAAAAAGTACTAGGTATAAAATTAAGAGTTTAGTAAAAATAGGCGTTAATAATATTATTACGTGTTTTAATTCGGCGATAAATTACGATATAATCTTTTTACGCGTAGTTTATATTGCAGCTTATATAGCGGTTTGTAATTGCTAAATGTTAATTAAAGCTATTAGGAAGGTAACGGCGATAAAACTGTAATAGAAAATGGTAATAGTGATAAAGACTAAAAGAAAAACTTTAGCTAGTAATAATAGCTATATAGTAAATAGGGTGATTTAGGTATAGAAAACAGCAACGAGGGCTAGTAAAATGTAGGTAGAGCAATAAAAGCTAAAAAAGTAGTTACGCAAATTAAAATAATATTAAAAAATAATTAATATAACGTAAAGATTATCGTAAAGTTTAACGGGTTTATTATTATATTACGGCGGTTAAATTTTAAATAAATAAAATTACTTTAATTATTAAGGTTATTAATAAAATAATAAGTTTAAAAACCTGGAAATAGGTTTATAAAAGAATTTCTATTTATATATATATAATTTATGTCAGGATTCGCGCTGCTAATCTAATTGTTATTAGTATAAAGATATGTATATTACTTAGTTATATTTAGAATATATCTGTTCGGGGTGTAAAAAGCTAGCTAAAAAAGTAGGTGCGCTGGACTTATTTAAAACGCGTTCGGGTAAACGGTATACGAGTTAATTAACCCTGTTATATATTAACGTACCGAATTTTAATACGCTTTTTTACGTTATATATATATTCGAAAACTTTAAGCAAAACTTTAATTAATACGTTTAAGATTTAAACTTTAACTTTTATACAGAAAACGGATAAAGAATTGTTAAAAATTAATGGAAAAGTAATAAAAAGAATTTATACGGTTCGGAATTAAACTTTTAATTTGCGTAAAATAATTAGGTTGTATATCGTATTAACTTTTAAAATTAAACTTTGTTTTATTTATTATTTTTATTAAGAAAAATTATTTTCTTCGCTGGTTTACTAATAACCTACTTTTATCCGATTAAAAATTTGCGATAAATAAAAACGGCTATACGATAAATAAATTAAATTAAAAATGAATTAAGTATTTCGATAAATATCTTAAAACGCGTATGAAAAATTTGAAACGTTTATTATTTTCGACGGTTTTTAAAAGTTGTTATTCGATTAAATTCGAAAATTATAATAAAACTTATAATATTATTATATTTTATATATATTCTTCTTTATTAATACTAACTTTATAACGTGTTTTACTTTTCTATATTAAAACGTATTTATTCTTTATTTATTAAACATTCTATGTAAAGTTACGTTATTTATATTATTAAAGAAAATCTTATTATCGGTTTTTGTAATACATTTAAAATTATTATAATAATCGATAATTGTAAATCCGGATATATAATAAAAGAGATTTATTTTATTTAATTTTAATCACGCTTTTTTAAATTATATGTTTTAATTATATTTATATTAACAATTTTTCATATATTTTTATTAATTCTGTTAATTCTTCTTTTTACGAGGGTTCCTAAAAATATTATTTTAATAATTTAATAAGGACGTTATTTATAAAAGACAATTAAAAATTTCTAGGACAGTTTGTTAATAACGATATATAAGTTAGTTAATTTTTTAACAAAAAGTAACCTGATGTTTATATACGAAAACATTTTTTTAAGAAAGAAAACGGTTATTTTTGTAAAATGAATTACGTTTTTAAAAACCGAGAACGTATATTATAAAGGAATTAACAGTTTTTATAGTTAAATAAAATAGCATTAAGTAATTATAATTATTAAAGATTAAAGGCAATTGTTATAAAAAATATAAATAAAAAACCGAAATATAATGTTTACGGTAAGCCCGGCTATAACACGCGTATTTATAAGAAAATAATAAATACGTTTAATAATAAGAAATTTAATTAAGTTAAATTCATTTATTACGTTATAATTATTTTATTTAATTTCGTTATTATAAAGTGCTAAAAAAAGAACAATTTGCTTTTATAAACGATTTACTTATATAGGACCTTAACAGTTAATTATTATTAATTAAGTTAATCGTATTAGCTATAGCCGAGTTAAGTACTTATATGCTTAGCTCCAGCTCGAAATCTTTTGTTACGTATTAAGGACGATGCGTAGCAGTAACGAGTTTTTGCTAACGGCGCTTAGGGTTTAGTGCAGCCGCAGTAGTTAAGGTTATCGCTACCTTATATGCTGTAAACGGTGCGGGCGCCGATAAAGTTGTAGATACTGTTAACGGTGTTATTATTCTTATTATTAATGTTACGAAACGTCTAAAAAATTAAAGAAAATTAAAGAGTTCTAATTACAGCTATATATAATTATATTGCCAGGTAGCGGCAGTATAGCAGGTAATAGCAGTTGTAAAAAGTAGGATTAATGCAGAAATAATAAAGGGTTTACTATAAAAATAGCAAATCTCATTTTAAATATAATAATATATATTTATAAATCAATTTAAAGTAGACGTACTTATAATTACTGGTGTAAAAATACATTGTTTATTTATATAAATCGTTAAGTTATTTATTAATATATTACGTTATATCTATAAAATAAGCGTAATAATTATTACTTAGAAAATCAAATTATTTATTTCAAGGTTATTTTAATTTTTATAAAGATATACCTACAGGTATATGTAAAAGAATCCGGTAATAAATAATATAAAGTAATAATTATAAAACCTTGAGTAAAAAATATACTTGCATATTTAAACGGTTTTAAAAATTATATTTTATAAAATACCTTAATAACTTTCAATTTGAAAAAATAATTTTAATTTATTTACAGATTTAAACGTATTTAAAAATTACGATACGTTATTAAGTTGCTTGATAATTATTTTATAAAAAACATAAATATAAAAATTACAAACATATTCTTTATTAATAATTATAGTATTTTAATAATATTATAAGACCTATTAAGTAATAAGATATATATTAAAATAACTATAATATAATTGAAAAATCTCTTAATATGTTTAACTTATTAATATTAAAATCAATTTAATATAACGTAAATATTAATTGTAATAATTAATACCGGTATATAACTTTAAAGATTTTATATTACGTACCTGAAGTAGTTTGTATACTGGTAGGGCCAACCCTGGTCTAGCCCTAGCCCATAAGATTACTTCTAGCCCACCTAGCTGTAAGAACGGTTTTGTTTTTCCTTTTTTCTTCACCTTAGATTTTACATAGCTAATTTAAATCTGCTCTGATCGCCGAGCCCTACGTTTCGTAATACCTTAAATATTAAATTTTATCGTTAATACGGATATTTAAACGTTTGATATATTTATAAAGTTAACTTAAATAACAACCCTTTATTGTAATAATATTATACTACTATATTATACTATACTAAATAATATTTAAATAAAAAACGATAGAATAATATAATAAATTAAAACATTTTATTTTGCTTATATAACGCCGCCAGCCTGTATAGTTTAAACTTTTAACCTTTAATTTATTCCTAAATTTAAACCGAATAAGTTTTTATTTTTAAGAAAAATAAAATCTAAATTAAAAAATAAGTAATACGCGAAAATAAACGAATTAAATAAAGAATTTAACGTATCGGTATTAAAGACGTTAAATAGTAGTATAAATTAGTAATTACGAAATACGATAAGTTAATATAGGAGAATATTAAATATAGATATTAAAAATCTGATATTTAAATAATATTTAAAAATGTTTAAAATCTTTTTTGTATATAACGTCTTATACGATTAAGCTGGACATACGATTAAGCTGGATATTTTTCAGCATTTCGTGATAACAAAGTCCAATTAATTAATTACAATATATTAAATTTATTTAAATTAATCGGATTTTTTTTCGTTAAACGTATTTACAGTTTTATCATAAATACGCGTATTATGTCCGGGTTTGCCGTAAACGTTATATTTCCGTTTTTTTGTTACAACTTTTTTGTAACGATTACCTTCGGCTATTATTAATTATAATTGTTTATTATTATTTTTTTTCGTAACTATAAAAGTTTATATTTTCTTTCCAGTAAATGTTTTTTTTTTGAAAACGTTTATTTTTGGTTTTCCGGCGTTTATTAAAAATATAATTCGTTTTATATAATAGGCCGTATTTTTTCTAAAAAAAAACGTTTTCGTATAACAGTATTAAATTACTTTTTGTTAAAAAATTAACCGATTTAATTATTTTTGTCGGCGAGTTACATTAGTAATTTTTAATTTGCTTTTGTAAATAATGCTTTTATTAAATTATTTCGGTAATATTTTTAGGAATTTTCGTAAATAAGGAAATAACGGAATTAATAAAGGTAAATAAAAAGACGGTCGGTATAAGTATAATTGGAACTTTTAATTTAAAAAGGACGTAATTAAAATCGAATAAAATAAAATTAGTTACGGCGAATCCGGATTTAATATTATCGGTCGTTATAATAGCTTTAAACGCGTTTTGGAAACCGGCGATAAAATCTTTTTTGGTAATATAAGTAACGTAACGTCGTATAAAACTTTCGATATATAACGAATAAACGCGTTTTAACGGGGAGAAATAAAATACGTCGAAAGATTAAAATAAATAAAAAAAATTGGTTAATATATAAAGTGTAATAATAATATAATTAACGTAATATTTTTCGAATTTTATCGAATAATAGTTTTTGTAATTATTAAGGATAAAAAAACGTTTCGATTTTTTCGTACGCGTTCGAATATAATAATTAAAGTATTGGACTTATTTTAAACTTAGTTTATTTATCGTTTAGCTGTTATCGCTTATAGTAACTTTCCAGTCGGGTAGAAGTGGGTTATCGGCGAACCAGCGAAGAAAATGGTTTTTCCCGGTAAGGATGATAAATAGGGGTAAGGCCTAATTTTAAAAGTTAACAGTTTGTATTATTATAAATTATTCCCGATTTTTTTATTAGGCTTATTTAAGTTTTTTATGTTTTTCGGTATTAGTAATTACCATATCCGTTGTTATAAGAAACTTTATTAAAAATCCAGTTTTATCGAAATTATAAATATCTTTTTTTGTAATACCGTATTTTGCGATAATAGCCCGAATAAGTTTAAATTATTTGCGAAATATTTTTGGATTTTTGCATAATACCTTTTAATAATCGATTTTTCGAAATAAACGCGTTTTAAATTTTTTTTGCCGTTTAATAAAATATGATACTTAATTAATTCCGACGCGTTTTGTAACGTATTGGGTTAATAATAAATTCGTTATATTTTTAATATATTAAAGCCGGATAGGAAACGTTTGTATATTTAGGTTAAGGATTTGGTTAATAATCGATATTTTTTCGGTCGGCGTTAATTTTTGCTTAGGAGGAATAATATCGATTCGGGCGTATTTACCGTTATATCGCGTTTATAAGGTAGAATAAGGGACGTTATAAATAGAATTAAGCTTTTTATAATTAAGTTTCGGGTTTTGTTTTTTAACTTAAACGGTTAGGTTTATTTTCGTTTTTTTTGTAAAACGTTTTATAATGTTAATGTTAAGAAATATACGATTAAAGATAGGGAGTTGGAATGGCTAAAAAAGTGTCCAGCTTAATTGTATGTCCAGCTTAATCGTGTAGGACGTTATAGTAAATTTTAAATATTAATTAAAACACTTAAAAACGTAAGTTTTAACTTTCGTTACACGGTATATATTACGACATTTAAGTATTTAATATTAATATTTAAATTTACTTAATATTATTATATATTTCGATAAATTCAATTTTATTATATTTATTTTAATATATTCTATTTATATTTTATATTATTTCTAGGAATAATATTATTTTAAAACCTTTTAATATTTTTTACTTATCGTTATAATCTCGGAATTCTTTTTAAAAGTTTTTATAAGTTCTCATAAGTACTTAATACTGATTTTCTATTATTATATTATTTAAACAACATATTTTTAAATATACCTATAATATTTAAACTTATCGTATATTTTATATTTTAACTCCTTTTAATTTCTATTGATTTTAATTCTTCATAATATTTCGCTTTTTTAATATAATTTATTTCTTATAAATAATCTGTTTTTTAACGAGTATATTAAATACTTCTTAATTCTTATAAGAAATACATATATTTAAATAGATCCAAGCTACATTCCCTAAGCTAAAATAAAGATATCGAGTAAGTATATTAATAATTAATACGATAAATATTATATAGGTAGTTTTTCAATACTATAGTAATTATTAATTTTTACTGTTAAAATAAATTATACGTCTCGGTAACGGAAAGCCTTATTTCTAAGTTACGTATTAAGCTCTTATAAATACGTAATCTTTTAATAAATATCGGTTAGGAGGTTTATTCGCGTAATATAAATAACCTTCGAAGTTAATAAACTTCGTACCCTTTAACTAATTCGGCAAATGTGGTTTTTTAAAAAGTAAATTATATATTAAAAAAAGTTAAACTTTTTATAATAAATCTTAAGTTCGTATAAAATAGCTTCTTTATAACTTTTTACGAGTAATATAATAGTTACTCTTAACTCTAATCGAGTTTTCGATTTTTTAAGTCTTTATTAATTAAAATAATTAAAATATCCGTATATCGCGAGTAAAACTCTTTTACGAAAAAGCTTTTATGTGAAGTACTTACACCTTATAATACTTTAAGGCGAATAAACAATATCGATATCTCTGTTAATATTACTGACTTTTCTTAAAAAAGTCGAATTTTACTTTAATTTTCGAATACGATTTAATATATAAACATAAAAATAATTAAAATTTAAACAACCTTGTAATAAGTAATATCGGCTATATATAGAAATTACAAAAAAGCCTAGATATGCAAGGTCGTTGGGTTCAAGCCGTATTATCCAGGCTGAGCCAAAGACACAAAGTAATTACACTAATAATTAACACGATAGATACTCTACCCAGTATCTTCGACCACGGCAACTATTAATGGTTTTTACGGTGAGCCTAGATATAAATAATAAGATATTTAAAAGGTTCGAAAATTAAGTTTAATTTCGAAATAACTTAAAGTATTATAAGGAATAATTTATTTAACAAGTTCAGATTATAAAAGGCAGCTAGAATTCCGTTAAAGATAATCGTAGATAAAAATATAACTAGGTAATTTAAACATATAATAAAAAAACGCTAGCGAAAATATTAGAGTTTATTAAATGTTAATATTTAAAATAATATATTTTATTAATTTATTTATTTAACTTATATAGTTACGTCTTTTTTAAGAAAATTTAAGACAGATATAAAAGTATAACGCATTATATAAGCGAGGCGCTCGTTCTTTAATACTTTACGATAACGAATTTAAATAATACTATTATAATATTATAAATTAATTTAAATTAATTAAATTTCTCATTATTACACTTTTGTAAAATTTCCTTATAAGTACGTATATTATATCCGGGCTTACTATAGATATTATATTTCCGCATTTTTATTTAAACGGTTTTATAACGATTACTTCAATTTTTATTAATAAGGATTACTTATTATTTTTTTTAAACTATTAAAACTTATACTTTCTTTATAATAAGAACTTTTTTTCTTAAACCTTTATAATTTTAATTTTTTAGCATTTATTCAAAACGTAATTTGTTTTATAAAATTAACAGTTTTTTTTCCAAAAAAAAAAAAGCGTTGTGGTATAAGAATATTAAGTTACTTTTCATTAAACGATTTACCGCTTTAAATATTTTCTTTAGTAAATTATCTTAGTAATTTTTCTTTCTTTTTTATAGATAACGTTTTTATCGAATCGTTTTAAGGAGATTTTTAGGAATTTTGGCAAATACGGAAATAACGGAATTAATAAAAGTAAATAAAAAGACGGTCGGTATAAATATATTTAAAACTTTTATTTTGAAAAAAAACTATTAAAGTTAAATTAAATAAATTGTACTTTTATACATTTCGATTTAATATTATCGCTTATTATAATTACATTAAACGTGTTTTTGAAAGCTGGTAAAAGTTTTTTAAATATATAACGAAAAATACGTTTTAATTCGGAAAAATATAATAAGTTTAAAAATTAAAACCGATAAAAGAAAAAAATAAGTATATAAAATATAATAATCTCCCTAGAGGAGACGTGACCGTGGAACCAAATTAAATAAATGGATAGATTGTGTTATCGGTTGCTAAGCTTTACTAAACCCCAACCTTACAGTCATGAGACTGGCGAAGGGTCGCAAAGCAGCCATTTTATACGGACTTAAGGTTTACCGCGAAAAGCTTAATATCTCCTAAGTCATTATCTAAGATTCCCCCTGCCAAATTAGCCAAAGGGCATAAGGTTTATTAGGGTCGAAGTTTATCGGCATTGCGTAACAGTCGGTTTCGGGATAAGGCTTTTTGCGACCGAGATATAATTTATCGTTACCGTAAAAACCATTAATAATTACCGTATTCGAAAATATTAAGTAAAGTATTTATCGTGTTAATTATTGATGTAATTACTTTGTATCTTTGGTTTAGCCTGGATAATACGGCTTGAACCTAACGACCTTGCATAAGTATTCGTAAGGTTAAGCAAAAGTAAAAAATTAATTTCAACGTTATATTTTAATAACTTATACTATTTTAAGCCTGTTTTAATTATAAAATATATAGTTAATTTATTATAAAACTTATATAATAGGTTAACGTAAAATACGGTTTAATATTATAAATATATAAAACTTTATTATCTGGTTTACGCTTACTTGTATAATTTCGTTTTAATCTTTTTAACCTATAATCTCGTTTTTATTTAATTACTCATTTTAAATAATTTGCTCTTTTATTTTTTTCACGTACATCACGTTTAAATTAACTATAGTTTTAAACATTCCTTTATAGATTTATACTTTTCTGTTATATAACGTTATATTCCCCTTTATAATATACCTTTAATGTATTAAAAATAAAATTTAGCTATTTAACGTAGATAATTTCAGAATCCTAGTAAACATTAAATAAGTATTATTATAACTGAAATTTATTAAGAATAAGATATAAGTCTAATTAGCAACAGGATAGAAAATATAAAGAGGAAAATGTATATTAACAGTAATTTCCTTTTCTTTAAAATTACTAATAAATATGTAATAATAATATAAAATAAGTTAGTAAATTCGATCGTAAGAATATATATTATAATTTATACTACGGCTTAGTATAGTATTAAAAATTCGTTTATTTTTATGCGTTTTAATAAAGTCGTAATATATTAATTCGAGTATTAAAAATACTAAATTTGAATAATAGAAAAAAATATTTAAATTAAATATATGAGGTATTAACTTAATATTAGAAGTTCTTTTAAATAAATTAACTTATAGCTTTGAATTTTTCGTTTATTAAGCTATAATATTAACTAATAATAAAATAAGCAGTATTAAAATTATATATTTTTTATATCTAGTAGAATAAATCAAAGGAATAATAATCTTTATTTAAAATTTTCAAACTACGTAATAATGTTATTATTGTAAAGTTTAAAATTATATTTCAAGTTTAAAGATATTTTAACCGGTTTTTATGATTTAGCTTTTATAAAAGCGATTAGTTAATAAAACAGGTTTTATTATATTTCGAATAATATATATATTAAAAGAAATAAATTAATAAAGTTCTTATATAATTTTAATATCATATTTCTGTATTAATATTTTAAATTATAATTATAGGCGCAATTTAATTAAAGTTAATAACTAAAACTTAAAAACCTTCTTTTAAATAAATTTAAAAATATAATATATAAATTTTATCGAACAATCGTAATAAATTATATTATAGTTAAAGGTATTAAATTAATTATAATATATAAGTACTTATATATAAAAGTTAAGTAATAATAGATATATATCGAGAGAGACGTAAAAAGATGTATTTAATATTATATAAAAGGGAATAGTTAGTTATTCAGCTCTATATAATTATATTTATACATATTCTTTCGTTTTTATATTCTTTATAACTTTCATACTTTTTCCTTTTACGCCACTTTCGGTTGCCTAAACCTGTATATATATCTATAGTAAATATTCATATTATAAATTCCTATTAATCGTTAAGTTTTTCTAAGTATTAAAATATTCTTATAGGTAATAATTTATAATTAATTATAACTTTTAAAGGTTTAATAAGATATTTATTAGAAATATATAACATTTATATATATTAAATTCTCTCGTTTTTAATATACCTATAACTTCTTATATTAATATAATATTAAGCTTTTATATAATCTACGTAAGCTTCGGAACTGTTTAGATTTAATATATCGTTAAATATCAATTTATAAATTAATTCTTTTTAAAATTAATATCGTAATACTGTTTTTAATAATAACTAAGTTTGTCGAAGGTTTTTATTATAAATATTTATTATTCCTTTAAAAAATTCCTTTAATATAATAAAATTAATTAAAAAGCGTTTTATTTATTAATAGATATTTATAACGTTTAATACTAATATTAAATAATCTTAAGCTTTATATTTATCTCGTTATTAATACTTATAGTTTATTTTTTATATTTAATTTATTATTTAATTTGAAAATATATTAAGAAATTTTATATATATATATTTAAAAAAAGTATATTTTTATTATTTATTCAATTAGAAATATTATCATAATTTATATGATATTTTAACATATCGAACTAAGCTTTTTTAGTTATATATCAGATTAGTACTACTCGAGTATTAAGATATTTATTTAATAACAATATAAAGTTAATTTATTTATTAAATATATATATAATTAATTTTATAAAAATATAATTGGAAAAAAGTAATACGGCTTTTAAAATCCTATAATATTCGATAATTACGTATACGATTAAATTGATTAATATTTAAAACCTTTTTTAAATTTATTTAATAGTCGTCGATATAATAACGGTATTAAGATTTTGAATTGATTTCGTTTTCCTAACCTGGCGACATTTAATAAAGCGGTAGCTTAAGTTAAATTCGAACTAGTTATTTATTACAATTAATTGTAATAAGGGCTCTAAGTTTATAATAATTATAAAATGTATTATATCTTTTTCCGATATATATAAAAATAATCATTTCGTTTAAAAAAACGTAACCGTACAACTATATTAAATAAATTTAAATTATATTATCTCGGTTATTAAGTTTTCTTAAAATTTAACAATTTCGCAAATTATTAAATTATGCCTTTATTAATAGTTCTTCTTAACGGACTTTTAAACAGTTTTCGTAATCCAAAATAACCGGATAAGTTATCGTTCGTAATTTTCCAACTTATATCGATTTAAAAATTAAACTTTAATATATTAAATTCGTTATCGTTATTTTTTCATTTTATTAATAATAGTTTTATAGATATATTTTAAATAAACGTTATATTTATTAATATTTATTATTTTATTTTATATTATATATATATTTAATGTTATAAAGATATATAAAAAATAACAGGCACTATAGCTCAGTAATTGTAAGCCTGGGTATGGTCTCTTTTAATTACGACAGGCTTAGGCACCTTATTTCGGTTAATTTTAAAAGACAGCTGGTTTAAATTTAGCTTGGGCTATTGTTCCTTTAGGTAGCGCCAGTTTAAAGGAATTAGATTAATTAGGGCTTCGGTTTTGTTACCGTGCCGGCGACAATTAAAGGGTGGCTGGTAAGATTAGTTACGATTAAGGGCGTTAAGAACCAATTAATTAATCGGGTGTATTTATCGTTAATTGCAGTATTATATAATCCGCATTACGTTTTTCCGGCTTTTAACTAAAAAAGGACGGTTTTTAAAAGGTGTTCCCCGGTTGCGTTTGTAAAACCAGTTTATGTATATATTTAGTAAATAGATTAGCTCCCTGTATGTATATATATAGCTAGATACATTAATAGCATTTTACCTTGTATAAACAATAATAATTTTTAAAGATTTTAAAATTAATGCGCTATATTAAAAATTTAATTAATTTATATTATAAAATTTATAAAAGTCGAATTATCTATTTTAATTAATTAGACAGCTTTTTACCTATTATTAATAAAATTGTTATATTTAATAATATATTAATATTATTCGTGAATAATATTTTATATTTTAATATGTACTTTTTAAATATTAACGCTTTAAATTAGTAATGTTATAATAAGCTAATCTTTTATTATTTTTTGTTTTCATCGTCTTATTAACTAAATTTAATATAACGCTTATGTATTTATCTCTTACAAATGTATTAATTTTAATTAATTTATTCGTTTTTATAAATTACTTTAATTTATAAAAAGAAAATCTGTAAATATGTTTTAATTTATAATACTATAAATTAAATATAATTTAATAAAATAATATTTAACTCTTATATTGTTTATATTACCTACTTATAAATTAATAGACTTAAATACTTTAACTATATTTTTATCTTTTTAATTGGAAAATTACATATCTTATAAAATTAAAACTTTTCTTCTAAATATTTAAGTTTTAATTTTATTCTGTTAGATTAATACTATTATTTTAATTAATTAACAAGCTTTTAACTACAATATAATTTAGTTACGAAATATATATAAATAACAAGATTAAATCATTTTTAATATTTTCTTTTCAAACTATTATTAAGCCTTTAACTATTTAAATATATATATTTTTTACTAGGCTCTTAGTTATAAACATGGTAAATAACGTTTATTTTATATTTAATATTTAACGTAATATAAGTGCTTATAATTTCGCCCTCATTTTTAAAATTACCCTTTATTTTATTTTAATTAAAATATATTATCAGTAAACATTACATTATTAAATTTAACTTTTTAAATTTTATATAATTTACGAACTTATTCTTTATTTTAATGGTAACGTTATAGTTGTCATTATTAAGTATTATATAAATAATAATTATAATAGATTATATAAAACCCTAGCTTTTTTCGATATATTAGCTAATTAGTTTTCGAATCTAGTTATACATAGTTTAATAATAATAATAGCTATAATATAACGGTAAATTACATTTTCCCCTTTTATTATAAAGACTATAATATTATTATTTTATTATGAGGAAATCTTTTTAAAAGATATAGATTATTTTAAATAAAGTAGTTTATATCTTTATTTATTAAAACTATTACAAATTTAATATAATTAAAACCTTCTTATATTGTTTAGAATAAATTAAATTAATCATTAATTTAAAGCTTTTACTTTTATCCCGCTTTATACTCTTCAATTATTATATAAGTTATAATTATATAAAGCCGTATAATACAACGCTAAGTATTATAAAAACTATTCACTTTATAAACTTATTTATTTATTTAACGTATTTAAAAATAAATAAATAGTTAATAACCCATTTATAGTTATCCTCTTTATTAACGATAACCTTTATTTTAAAATCGTTTTATTTTATTTAAATAACTTATTAAGTAAGTAAAACTTTAAATTATTAAACTATGTACTTTAACTTTTAATTTACAGCGGATTATATAAAGATAATTTTAAATACATTTTAATAATTTAATTTATCGACGTTATATTTCAATTTAATTCTTTTAACTATCGTTATTATGTCGCGCAAAATATATAATTAATTTAATTAATTAATTTAAAATAGCTTTAAAAAAGAGATTTATAAATGTTTGTTCGGGCCTAGTAGTAGGTTTCGGAATAAGGCTTTTCGAAACCGAGATATATAATTAATCGTAACCCTAAAAACTATTAATATTTACCTTATTTAAAAATACGCGGTAATGTATTAATCATATTAATTATTAGTATAATTATTTCGTCTCGTAAACTTAGCATAAATAATATAGCTTAAATATAATAACCTTATATAAATATCGGTTCTTGATATAAATAGCTTTATATAAGTATTATAATATAATATAATTAAAACTGTAATTATTATTAACAGTTCTTTAAAGTAGTTCTAAAGAAGATTTAATAAAAACATTAAATAAATAGTTTTTTTTAAATTAATAAAAGTAATAAATTAATTCTTATTATATAATATTAGATAAATATCCGAGAGTAAACGGTAATAATTACAAAAGTTTTAATTTTTGTAAAAATTTTATATTATTCGATTTTTAAATTTGTTCTTATTTAAATACCATTAAAATCAATTTATATTAATCGGAATATAAACTAATTCGTTTGTTAATAAAACTTTACTATTATTAATAATATATATATAAATAATTAGTGTAATTTAAAAAGAACTTTTTAACGATGTATATAAATAATTAAATTATATGGAAAAAGTTATATAATTCTAATTAATAAAAGAAAAAGAAACTGAATTATAAGCGAAAAGTTCTATTTAAAGTTAGTAAATAAGATATAATAAATCTTAACGAAACTGGTTAAAGTTTCGAAATATTAATACATTTCGTAATATAAGAATATTTAACATAATTCTTAAATTAATTAATAGTAAAATATTAAACGAAAAATTGAGTATTTTTAATAATAGGGCTACTTAATATTATTTAGAAAATCTAGATTTATAAGATATTAATTAATACTTCTACACGTTTAAAATATTAAATTATATTAAAAGATATACTAACTTTTAATAAAATACGATATAATCTATAATTTTTTATATAAGTAAAGCTATTATTTAACTATAGTAAAATAATATGCTCTTCTTTATTAATTAAAAGTATAGTACGTTATATAATAAATAATTGAAATAAAGTCAATATTTTATATATAATATCGTTTAATTTATTTTAAAAGCCCGATATTACGATTTACATATCTAAGCCGATAATTTATAATTTGCGAAAATTTAGGACGGCCGAAAAGAAATCTATTATTAACGGTATTTTTAACTTAAATACGTAAGCATTTTTTATCTGGTTTTAATATGTTAAAAATAGAGCGAAATTATTATTTATTTCATACGTTACGAGAAGTATTAAAATTAATTAAATGTTTACCGTTATTAAACGGTTAAATAATTTAAAACGTAGTTAAATCGAAAAATAAATTATTAAAAAAATATATATGTAATTCCAGTTTAGTCGGGCTGTAATTAAAAAATATAGTATTATAAAGGAAAATACTTATTATTTAAGTGTAATAAAACTTGTAATAAATATTTTATAATAATAAATATAATAATTATAATTACCTAAAATCGTATAAAACTTAAATCTGCGCAATAAAAATTAATTTATAATTTATTTTTACCCGATTAAAATCGATATAAACGATAATAGCTATTTAAAAAGTAAATTAAATTTGTAATAATTAAATATTTCAATAAATATATTACTATATATATTAAAAATGAAAAAATTGTTTTTCCTTTAATCGGTTTTAAAAATAATGATTTAGTTGAATTTAAAAATTACTGTAAAATTATTATTAATATTATATTTTATATTCTTCTCAAAGGAGATGTAACTGTATAACTAAATTAAACAAATTAATAAATTATATTATCTCGGTTGCTAGGCTTTATTAAATTTTAATTTTTTTCGTAACCCTTATCGACAACTATTTTTAACGGAATTTTAAACGGATTTCGTAATCTGGAATAGCCGGATAAATTATTATTCGTAATTCTCTTCATATCGATTTAAAAGCTAAACTGCGACGTTTTTAAACCCGTTATTATAATTTCTTAATTTTGTTAATAATATTTTTATAAGCCGGATATTTTTTTCGTATAGGTTTACGTAAAAATCGATTATTCTTACCGTTTTAAATTAAATCGTATTCGAAAATGAAAAATAAAACTCGGTTGTTTTCGGAAAAATTTTTAATATCGGTAAAAGTATGAATATATTATATTAGATTAATTATTTTATTTAAAACAGGTAATATAATTAATACGGTTTCCGATATAATTCCGGAAGTACGGAATATTAAAATTTTATATTCTGATTTAATAGGTGAATTTTAGATATCTTTATTAATAAGGGTTTAAAAAGCTGTAAGATTAATTAAACTTGAAAAAAATAGTTAATTTAAAGTTTTTAGCCCTTTTGCTAGCTGATATTTAATATTTTTAATCGTAAGATTGGCGAAAAGTTATAAAGCAGCTATTTTATATGAACTTAAGGTTTACTATAAAAAGCTTAAGATTTTTTAAGTTATTATTTAAAATTCCCCTTATTAAACCAGTTAAAAAATATAAAGTTTATTAAAGTCGAAACTTATTAGTATTACGTAATAATCGGCTTCGGAATAAAGCTTTTCGTAACCGAGGTATAATTTATCGTTATCGTAAAAACGATTAATAATTACTATATTCGAAAATATTAAATATATATATATTTTATTAATTATTAATATAATTATTTCGTAACTTTAACTTAGTTTAAATAATACGGCTTAAACCTAATAACCTTGTATTATATTTTATATTTATTTATTTTTTATCGGTTTTAACTTTTCGATATATTTTATTTTTCTTTTCGTATTTAAATGCGTTTATTCGTTATATATATTATTAAGAAAAGTTTTTTATCCCTGGATTTTTTACTAGGTATAAAGCTGTTATAAGAGCGGATAATATTAAATCTAGATATATATAAGGTCGTTAGGTTCAAGCCGTATTATCCAGGCTAAACTAAAGATACGAAGTAATTATATTAATAATTAATATGATAAATACTTTACCTAATATTTTCGAATACGGTAATTATTAATAGTTTTTACGGTAACGATAAATTATACCTCGGTCGCAAAAAGCCTTATCCCGAAGCCGATTATTAGGTTTTCGTAAGTACGTAATTTTTCGATTAATGTCGGTTTAAAAGGCTTATTTACGTAATGCCGATAAGCTTCGACCCTGATAAACCTTATGCCCTTTAGCTGGTTTAGCAAAGGGAATCTTAAACAATAATTTAAAAGATGTTAAGCTTTTTGCGGTAAACCTTAAGTCCGTATAAGATGGCTGCTTTACGACCCTTTGCCAGTCTTACAATTAAAAGTATTAGATATTAACCAGGAAAAAGGGCTAGGAACTCCAGACCAGCCACTTTCTTTAACCTCGATCAATTTCAGGGCTGTAAGGTTGGGGTTTGGTAAAGCTTAGCAACCGATAACACAATCTATCCATTTATTCAATTTGGTTCTACGGTCACGTCTCCTCTAGGGAGATTAAATCTAGATATATAAATATAAAGTTTATTTAATTTGATTTTAATAGCGTTTTTAATATAAAAACATAAAATATATATATATTAACCTTTCTTTTATTAAGCTTTATTAATTTCGTTTTTTCATTTTACGAAAATTTCTAAAGTATTATTAAAATAAATTTATAAACATATTATTTATAAAGAAAATTAAAAATCAATAAAGTAATTCGGTATTAGAAATAATCAAGCCGGTTAATTCTTTAACAGAAAATATATTAATATTTTTATACGAAATCATCTTTTTCTATTTTTTTAAAAAAAAACAGTTATTTTCGTAAACCAAATTCCGACATAAATAAAAGCTGGAATAATAAAAACCTACATTTTTAGAAAAAAGAAATAGGTCTTATAAAAAAGAGTAATAATAAATAATCGTAATTAATAAAAGGTAAAAGTAATTATTATAAAAGAATTTAAAAAATAAGAAAAATAGAATTTTAATAATAAGCTCAGATATAATATAAATAAATACAAGAAAATTATAAGATATTTATTAATAAGAAATTAAATTAATTTCAATTCGTTATTACGAATTTCTTGAAAAACGCCTTGTTCGCTTATATGGCTCGATTAGTTACGTTATACGTTTATTTTTCATTTATTAAGTTTAAAAGTTTTTAATATACTTAATCATTGAATAATATTAAAATCGTAATTCTTGAATTTTTTTACAATATTATATTACCGATTAAAATAACCTATCTTATATCGTTAACAACTGGAAAAGTTTAATAGATTATATATATATTGAAAAAAATTAAATAAAAGTTTAAAAATTTCTGAATTAATTATTAAAAATGATCGGAAATTATATAATATTTATTTAGTAGAATTTATTTTAACGATTAAAAACTAATAATCGTAACCGTGTTCGAAGATACTAGGTATAGTATTTCTAGTATTATTTATTAATATTATCACTTCGTATCTTTAGTTTAGCTTATATAATACGGCTCAAACTTAGTCGACCGTATATAAAATCTTATTAATATTATTATAATTAAGTTTATTATTATACGAAATAAGTATTTATAAACTATTTTTAAATAAGATACTTGGTTAAAATATTAACTTATTACATAAAAAATATAAAAAGTTTTAAGTATTTTTAAAAAATAATATTAAATATAGTAATTATATTATAATATAGTTACTTATACTTTCTTTATAAATATAATTATTTCATTATATACTTATTTGAAATATTCTATTTTCCTTTTTCGGTAAAACGTTTTTATAATTTTTAACTTTAATATTTTATTAACTATAGTAACTTATTATTATATCTTATTTTAAAAATAAAATTTTCTCTTATATTATATTAAGCGTTTTATTAAAAATACACTTTCTTATATAAAAATAATTATTAAAACATTTTTATATTTAATATATCAATAGAAAATATATATATATATAATTAAAAGAAATATTAAATTTAAAAAACCTTTTAAATAAACTCGATAAGACTAATAACATTTTTCTAGTTTTAAATTTAATATTATCGGTTATTATATGGATTATAAACATATTATTATGATCGGTAATAAAATATTTTTAAAAAATATTAAAACGTAATACCCGATAGAATTTTAAAAATAAATAAATAAGATATAATAATGTTATCAGTTTAATATTATTATTAAGTTTCGTTAAATATTAATTTTCTTATTTTTTTTAAATTCTTTTTTTTAATTTAAAGACATTTGTTATATTATAACATTTATTATATATAAAAACGTTTAATTTAATAATAACTACCTATTTGCGAACTTATAATATTTAAAGTTTCTTTACAGAACTAATTAGTATATTTAAGGCGTAAATTAACAAATTATTAGTTTTTTCTTTAAATTATCTTAAATTTACTGTTTCTTTATATTTAGTAGTGTTTTATATATTATTATATTATATTTAATTTATAATTCGAATTTATTAAATTTATAATAATCTTCTACTAAATAATAGAATTAATTTGTTTATTTCGAAATAAATTTATATTACTTACGAAATATTTTACTCTTTTTATATAATGTTTCTCAATAATTTATACCTCGATTTTATAAATTTTAAATCTTTTAGAATTTATTTTAAATTACTATTTAATTAATTATAAAATATATTATATTACGTTATGTAGTAAGACATTGATTTTATTTTTTATAAATTTAAACTTAATAATGTATTTATATATTTACTTTAATATTTTAATATATTACAACGTACTGTACAAGCTTGTCGGCTGCTTATCACGTCACTTCTTCCACCTCTCGTATAATCTTAATAACTTTACGAAAACTTAATAACATGTAATGCAATTTTATATACGTATTTGTTACTATAATGCCATTAACATTATAAAGTTGCATTAAGATCTATGCGCTTTTGAAATTTATATAAATTCTTTTTAAATAGTTTTTATAACTCTGTTTAACCTTTAATATAATAGTTAAATTTGCATAAAATCTTTTAAAACTTTGCAAATAAATTTGTAGTAATATAATACATATAAAATAATTTTTTCTAATTTTATATATAATTTCCTTTACGTAATACTAAAAAGGTAAGTCTGATTTAAGGGCTAAAAACATATATCCCCTTATATTTTCGGAGATATATTTTCTACAATGTTGCCTATTTTATTTTATAAATATTACCTAATTTTAAAAACGCTTATAAAGTTGTAAAGAAATATATAAACTTTTAAAGGTTTTATGAATTTATTTAAATATTATTATATATTATATAAAATAGGTATTTAACTTGAAATAATGAACTTTTACTCTATTTAAACGCCGTTTTCGGGAGATATATTAAATTTAATATAAAAGACAATATTATTTTAAAAGCTATTTTCGAATCGGTTAAGAAACCGTTATTTTATAAGAATTTGAATTAAAGTGGAGAATGTCACGTGCAAACCGGCCGACAAGCTTATATAGTACGTTATACTATATAGGTAAATCTCTTATATTTTATTAATTTATAACCACGAAATAAAATAAGATAATTATAACTTAATAACTTAATAAATTAATACAAATTAATCGACTCTTTTATCTTTAAACCTTTTTATAATTTCCTTATAAATACGCGTATTATATTTAAATTTATTATAAACGATATATTTCCCTTTTTTCGTTTAAACTTTCTTCCGATAATTGCTTATTACCAGCCCCCTTTATAATTATAAAAGCTTTTACTTTTCTTGTAATAAACGTTTTCTCTTCTTAAAAACATTATTTATTCCGTATAAATAACCGTTTTTAAAAAAATAAACTTTTATATAAAAATAATACGTTACTTCTTATTAAAAATTAACCCATTTAATTATCTTTACTAGGAAGTAACCTTTATAATTTCTAATTTTCCTTTATAAATAACGTTTTTAAGAAGTTTTATAATAAAAATCTTTATTTTAAAAGAGCGTATTTAAAATCAAATAAATTAAATCCCGTTTTTAGAACTTCGAATTTAATATTATAAGTTATTATAATAACTTTAAATACGTTATAAAAGCCGGCGATAGATTTTTTTATAATATTATAAATAACGTAACCTTATATAAAATTTTTATTATAAAATAACTAAACGCGTTTTAATACGGTAACGTACTATATAAGCGAATCGTTTACATTAACAAATCGTTCGTTTTTCAGCATTTTATAATAACGAAATCAAATAAATTAACTACAACGTAATAAATTAATTTAAATTACTTAAATTCCTTATCGCCAAACGTCTTTATAATTTCTTCACAAATACACGTATTATATCCGGGCTTACCGCAAACGCTATATTTCCGTTTTTTCGTCTAAACCCTTTTACAACAACTATCTTTAACCTTTATTAACTGCAATTATTTACTACCACCTTCCTTTTTAGCTATAAAAACCTTTATTTCCCTTACAATAAACGTTTCCCCTTCCTGGAAACGTATATTTTTAGTTCTCCGACGTTTACTAAAAACGTAATTCGTTTCGCGAAAATAACCGTTTTTTTCTTTTAAAAAAGTAATTTTATGTAAAAATAATAAATTACTTTTTGTTAAAAAATTAATTAATTTAATTATTTTTATTGGCAAATTACCTTAATAATTTCTAATTTTCCTTTGCAAATAACGTTTTTATCGAATTATTTTAATAATATTTCTAAAAGTTTTCGCAAATAAAAAAATAACGGAATTAATAAAAATAAGTAAAAAAACGGTCGGTATAAATATAACTGGAATTTTTAACTTGGAAAAAACGTAATTAAAATTGAATAAAACAAATCCCGTTTTTACAAATCCGGATTTGATATTATTAGTTATTATAATAACTTTAAATATATCGCAAAAACCGGCGATAAAATCTTCCTTAGCAATATAAATAACGTAACGTTATATAAAACCTTCGATATATAATAAATAAACGCGTTTTAATACGGAAAAATAAAATACGTCGAAAAGTTAAAACTAATAAAAAAAAATAAGCAAATATATAAAATATAATAATATTATTAATTTTGCAGTAATTTTCGAATTTGATTAAATAATAACTTTTGTAATTATCGAAAATAAAAAAACGTTTCGAATTTTTAATACGCGTTTTAATATATTTATCGAAATATTTAATTTATTTTAAACTTAGTTTATTTATTAGTTAGCCGTTTTTGCTTACGGTAATTTTTTAATCGGATAAAAATAAGTTATCGGCGAATTAGCGAAAAAGTAATTCTTTCCGGTAAAAATAATAAATAAAGGCAAAACCTAATTTTAAAAGTTAACGGCTTATATTACTATAAACTATTCCTTATTTTTTTATTACGCTTATTTAAATCTTTTACGTTTTTCGGTATTTATAATTACTATACCTATTATTATAAAAAAACTTATTAAAAATTTTATCTCGTCGAAGTTATAAATATCTTTTTTTACAATACCGTATTTCGTAATTATAACTTAAATAAACGTAAATTATTTACGAAATATTTTTAAATTTTCGTATAAAACCCTTTAATAATTTATTTTTTAATTTAAATATATTTTAAATTTTTCTTACCGTCTAATAAAATTAGACGCCTAATTAATCCCAATACGTATCGCAATACGTTAAATAAGCAGCAAATTCGCTATATTTTTAATATATTAAAGCCGAACAAAAAACGTTCGCGTATTTAAATTAAGGATTCGTTCGATAATCGATTTTTTTTTAGTCGGCGTTAGTTTTCGCGAATTAAAAACAATATCGGTTCGGTAAACTTTACCGTTATATCGGTTTTTTAAAGTAAATTCGAGAACGTTATATATTATATAAAGCCGTTTATAATTAAGTTTCGGGTTTTTCTTTTTAACCTAAACGGCTAAGTTTATTTTCGCTTTTTTTATAAGCCGTTCTATGTTATTAATATTGAAAAATAAACGATTAAAATTACGTAATTAAAATGGCGTAAAAAACGAACGATTCGCTTATATAAACGACTCGCTTATGTAGTACGTTAATATAGTATACGTTAAAACGATAAAATTAATTAATTAAATAAATATAGAAAATATAATAATATTATTATTTTTATAGTAATTTTATAACTGTTAAAAATAAAAAAAAGTTTTAATCTTTTATATTCGTTTTAATTTATTATACACTTAATTTATTTATCGTTTACCCGTATAAACTTATACTAATTTTTTAATCGCATAAAAGTAAATTATCGGTAAATTAATAAAAAAATATTGTTTTCCTACAAAAATAATAAATAAAAATAAAGCTTAATTTTAAAAATTAATAATTTATATTATTATAAGTTCTTTTTTAAACCTTTATTAAATTTATTTAAATTTTTTATTTTTTTCATACTTATAATTGTTATATTTATTAATAATAAAAGTTTTATTAAAAAATTAATTTCTCTAAAATTATAACAATTTTCTTTTATATTATCGTTCCCTTCGTAGTTACAATCCTAATAAACTTAAATTATGTACGAAATGTTTTTAAATTTTCGTAAAAATCTTTATTTTTTTTTAACCGTTTAATAAAATTAAACCTTTAGTTAATTCGAATATATTTTATAACGTATTAAATAAATAATACGTTCCTTATATTTTTAATATGTTAAAACTGGATAAGAACCGTTTATATACTTAAGTTAAGAGTTTATTCTATTATTTTTTTTCGATCGGCGTTAATTTTCGCGAATTAGGGATAATATCAGCTTAGTAAGCTTTACCGTTATATTAGTTTCTTAAGGTAGATTCGGAATCGGTATATATTATTAGAGCTATTTATAATTAAGTTTCGAGGTTTTTTAAAGGTAGCTAAGTTTATTTCCGCTTTTTTTATCCCCCGTTTTATATTAGTATTAAATAATAAACGATTAAAGTTACGTAGTTAAAATAGTATAAAAAACGGGCAACTCGTTTTTATAAGCGATTTGCTTATATAGTAGGTCAATTATTTTTATACTTAATATTAAACTTCGCGAATTAACAGTATTTTTATTATCATCTTTAATATTAAAACTTTTTATTAATATAGCTAATATAATATGAATTAAATTATTTAATTAAAAATGTTATAAAATTTAACGTATTATATAAGCGAGTTATATATATAAGCGAGCTGTATATATTTTGGTACGTCGCGATAGTAAATTCGAATTAACTAATTATAATATATTAAATTAATTTAAATTAATCCGATTTTTTATCGTTAAACGTTTTTATATTTTTTATAAGTACGCGTATTATGTTCGGGTTTATTATAGACGTTATATTTCCGTTTTTTTGTTCAAATTCTTTTGCGATAACTTTTTTCGGCCGTTATTAATTGCGATTATTTATTATCATTATTTTTCGTAATTATAAAAGTTTCTTTTCCTTTATAATAAGTATTTTTTTAAAAGATAAATCCGTTATTTTTAGTTTTCCGACGTTGATTAAGGGCATAATTTATTTTACGAATGTAACCTTTTTTTCCCCGAAGAAAAATATTTTCGTATAAAAGTATTAGGTTATTTTTTATTAAAAAATTAACCGATTTAATTATTTATATCGGTGAACTACCTTGATAAATTCGTTTTTTTAAATAATGTTTCCGTTAAGTTATTTCGGTAATATTTTTAGGAATTTTCGTAAGTAAGAAAATAACGGAATTAATAAAAATAAATGAAAAAACGGTTAATATAAATATAATTAGAATTTTTAATTCGGAAAAAAAGTAATTAAAATTATATAAAATAAATTCCGTTTTTATAAATTCGTATTTAACATTATCGGCCGTTATAATAATTTTAAAGGCGTTGTAGAAACCGGCGATAAATTTTTTTTTAATAATATAAATAACATAACGTTATAAAAGATTTTCGACATATAATTAATAAATACGATTTAATATAGAAAAATAGGATACGTCGAAAAGTTTAACTCGATAAAACAAATAAATATATATATAAAATATAATAATATCGTTAACTTTATAATAATTTTCGTAACCGTTAAGATTAAAGAAACGCTTTGAATTTAAAATACGTATTTTAATATATTTATTAAAAGGTTTAATTTATTTTAAATTTAATTTATTTGTTGCTTAACCGTTTTACTTATAGTAATCCTTTAATCGAATAAAAATAGGTTATCGGTAAACTAGCGAAAAAGGTAGTTTTTCCCGGTAAAAATAATTAATAAAAGAAAGGCCTAATTTTAAAAATTAATAATTTATATTATTATAAATTATTTTTAATTTTTATTAAATTTATTTCAGTTTTTTACGTTTTTCAATATTAATAATAATTATGCCGGTTATTATAAGAAGTTTTATTAAAAACTTTATTTTATCGATATTATAAATATCTCTTTTTGCGATATCGTATTTTGTAATTATAACTCGAATAAGTTTAAATTATTTACGAAACATTTTTAAATTTTTATATAAAATTTTTTCGTAAATTAATCTTCGATTTCAACGTATTTTAAATTTATATCACCGTTTAATAAAATTAGATATTTAATTCACCTTAATATATTCCGTAACGCGTTACGTAAGTAATAAATTTGTTATATTTTTAATATATTAGCGCCGGACGGGAACTATTTACGTATTTAAATTACGGATTTATTCGATAATCGATTTTTTTGTATCGGCGTTAATTTTCGTAAATTAGAGACGGACTTAAATTAGACGTATTTGTCGTTAATTTGCGCTTTTAAGGTAGCAAATAAGATATTATAAATAAAATTATGTTTTTTATAATTAAGTTTCGGGTTCCGTTCTTTAATTTAATCGGTTAGATTTATTTTTACTTTTTTTATATGCCGTTTTATATTATAATTATTAAGAAATAAGGAATTAAAGTTAAAAAGTTTAAATAATAAAAAAAGTATAGAGTTCGTTTATATATATAACTTGCTTATATAATACGTTATAAGTTTTTTATTATAATTATTATTTTATAACATATCTTTTAATATAAATTTAATAAGTAGCTTTAACACTTACTTATTTAGTTAAACTGTTACGATATAGTAATACTATGTATTATTCGTATATGTCGGAAACGACCGAATCCGCTTCCGTTTTATATACTTAATATAGGTTTTATCTGCCGGAAGGTTATAAAACGTTAGTTAAAATAATTTTCTAACGGTAGGTAGTAACTCTTATTTTTATTCGCTATATTGATTTAATTGGTTTCCGTAGGAAGGGGTACGTTTAGCTATACCTATTTTGCGTTATAATATAAATGCTTATACCTGTTATTATTACAAATTACAATATTGTATTCGGCGTAATAAAACGTTATTTATTAAATTAATAGCTGATTTATAGTATTATTATCTGTAATTTAAAACTTTATTCGTTACGTACCTTAATAATAATCTTTTAAATAAACTTAATGTTTAAAACGAATTTTTTTTTTTCGTTAACGTTAATACTTAAAGCACATTTGCATTTGCTTTTTTGTAATGTACCGCAACTTAGTAAAGCTTCAGTGGGCCTAGCTTTTCTTTTAGGCTAATGACCCGCTAAAAAATTGTTATGACTAACGCCTTATGGCCTTCCGGCAGATAGGGTGTACTCAGATGCGTTAGGGTACGTGGTACATGGGCCTTCCAGGGGGTTGCGTCAGCAACGCACCGAATCCCAACAGTAAGCCTCCTCTCCCATATACCTAGCAGTGTCTTTAAACTTATCCATAACACCATAGTAAGTACGCTTTACAGCAGGGTCCTCTGGATTTCCTAAGCCTAACTGTTGATTAATCCTTAATGCCAATAACGCATACGAGGCGGGGGACTTAGACTTATCCCGGAACCGTCGGGCCAGTGTCCGGGCTGTCGGCTGAGTATCCCAGGGTACTATCCTCGTCGACAGGTGCATGCACGTAAGCTCCCAGCCAAATGGAGTTATCAAATGCATTCGACGCGGTTTAAACTACAACGGCGTTCCAGATTGTAACGAACCACTATCTTACAACTCCAAGGTAATCTCAAGGTTATCGTACTGGGTTTATGTTTAAAAGTAGGTGTAAAACAATAACAACAATTAAGCTGTCAGGTTTACAAAAGTGATTGTTCGTCCGTCAGTTAGGACTATTCAATTTGTCACCTAGCCAGGTGTGCTATCCACACCAAATAAATGTCACCTTCTGATCGGAACGTATAAGTTCCGTTGCTTGGCTACACAATAAGCTGTACGCGTGCGAGAAGCACACGCATTTTAGCCTAACGACACAACTGGTGTCCCCTATATCTGACACAATTCCAAGAACTAAATACTTAGATTGACTACTGAAGACTGTCTATAGGTGTTACCGCATTCAAGGGTTCATGGCATAGGGCTTTCCGTTACGAAATTGTCCCATAATCGCTTTCGCGTTAAATGATACGGTAAGCATTACCTAAAACACCGATAAGGAGCCTGCCCCTGATTTAATCGGGCACCGCCGACCGGACGGTGCCACCTCATTGGCTTGCCACATCTCCGCTTTTAATAAGGTATCCACGCACACTAAATGGAATCATCTTCCTGTAGCAGGCTTCCAGAACATGGTACGTCCACGGCAGCCCTCTGTGCCCATAGCCCGGATATTGCCATCATCGGAGTCCGTCAAATGCCGCAGTCCCACACCCGCCCCCAGGGTGGATCCAAAAAAGCCCCTGACCCACCCCCAAAGTATGTATAGTCGAGAACATGCCTTTTCATCGGGTTGCAGTACTTCCGTGACGGAGCCTTACCCCAATTGGTCCTAGTGACGTAAGACAGCTTATCGTGTTCGCTTTCCGGGCTAATGCGCGCTTACAAGAGTGGTGATATGGCCAGAGGATGGCATACCTTGTCTGACTACGCATGGCATATGTGACGATGGCGTTAGTAGGAGCTTCGAGATAAAGCTCACCGAGAGTAGGTCGCCCCCCGAAGTCATAATACCATCCTAGGTTGTCGCTGCCGTGTGGTTCACGTCGAGTAAGATGCAAAACAGCTCTGCCTCGTCCCCAGATTAGACAGCCCCCTCCTTACCCCCTAGACACTTCTCTCGAACTATAGTTTCTTATAGCGATTCGTGCTGCACGTATAGGACAAAAAGACAATGGAACCCGTCCGTACAAGAGAGTCTCTATCTCCTGCAACTACATCCGTCGCCCATGTTCGGAAACGCGCTCCGACAGCCTGTCGCGTCTGTCGGCAACGGAAAGTGAAGTGTAATGTCACAGAAGTCGGTATCCCATGTCTGAACTGTGTGCGTGATGGTCACTCCTGTGACGTAAGTGGGCGGAAAAGGCGCGCGTAAGTAGTTCCAGTAACGAGAAGTGGTGTTTGCTATGCCTCCTCCCCTCTCCCACGCTATATTTCTGTGCTGAAAGCTAACGCCTATGAAATGCAGCCATCCGCAGCCACAATCCAATGATATGGCTACTAGATGGGGCACCACAGGCGCCACAGGCCCCACGTCAACATCTTCGTCTGGCGACTTTCCTCTCCCAATCGCGCGTTCTGAGCCTCCGATTTTAACCCCAATAACAACTCCTCCGGCCGTTCCTACCATCACACCCTGTGTTCCTCCAAGCGGCATGCGGGATGAAGTGGATCGTAAAACCGCTATTGAGGCCGATGCCAATATCACTATCACTCTGGACAGCGATGAGCTCGAACGTGGGCCAGACGATTATGCGATTGAATCCTTGGCCTCGTCTATCATGGATGATACAACGGAAGTCACGACTGAAACATTTTACGTTGGTAAGCACGAAGATCAGACTGGATTGAACCCTGAAGTGGATCGCCGTATCAATTGCCTTGAGATACATAGCCTCTCGCACTAAGTGGGAAGCGAGAGCGGTTGAGGGAAATACATGAAGCTTCAGGAATTGAGGATCTAGTGTCCTAAAAGCAACTGTCTCAGTAGCATCTCTGAGGATCTAAGGATGTTTGATTCATTGAAAGGATCTACCCGTTGCATTATGCAAAACTCCTGAATCAACCACTTTCCGTGGGGCGTCATACTCTCTTATATTGCAAATTATCATGACACCCCTCTACGTTTATCTGTCAACTTCTCGGCTAATACGTTCTGTGTGTAGGAGACCAACAAGGAATTGGGTACATTCTCGATATTGTGGGTGAGCCAGGCGTAATTTCGCAGCATTATGGTCTGCCATATATGGTCGCTACACACGACTTGACACCCCAAGACGTGGCATATCTTCGATCTAAAGGCGTCTTCTCAGTCCCTAGCGAGCCTGTTTGCCAAGCGCTGTTGACGGCGTACTTCTACCACATCCATCCAATACTGCCAGTAGTTGATGCTGCAGCTCTGCTTACATCTTTCCGCAATGGTGGCGCTTCTGCAGTCAATCTACTGCTTCTGTGGAGTATGTTCTCTGTGGCAGCTAATGTGAGTTGGACCCTTCCATGACAAACACGCTTCGTTGCATGCATGTTAAACGTGGTATAGTATGTCGATAAGGCGGTGGTACGCCAGGCTGGCTATCAATCCCATAAGGAGATGAAGAAGTCGATGTTCATCCGTGCCAAGGCAAGTGACCTTCCTTTTCCGCTCTCCGCTCTGCGCCTAACTGATCGAGCATCGTCGTGCTTAGTGCCTCTATGATAATGGATGCGAAGAAGACCGCATTTCCATAATTCAATCCGTCAGCCTCCTGGCTTTCTGGTACTCCGACTTAGGTGAGCGTGCAGAGTCATGGCACTGGATGGGTATTGCCATCAGTCTATCTCAGACCCTGGGTCTGAACCGCGACCCCGATCGTGGCCATCACAATACGCGCCTCTCGGACCGACAACGCCAGTTGTGGCGACGTATTTGGTGGAGTAAGTTTTGCCTTCCTATCTGCCTTGATGTTGAGTTTTCCCTTTGTCTTGCGTATTATGTCATGACACTTTTCAAGTCATCTCAAATCCCCTAACGTTCGTCAATCTCCAGGCTGCTTTTTCCGCGACCGCTGGCTGAGCCTCGGTATGGGTCGTCCCATGCGCATTAATATCCGCGATTGTGACACCCCGATGGCTTCAGCCGAGGACTTAACAAATGACTTTAGCGAGTTGCCCCCCCTGATTCGGGCCAAGTATATGCCGCCCGACTTTCGGCAGCTCGCCGACCACTGGGTGGTTCTCCTACACCTCAGCAAAGTACTGGGTACAATCTTATCTGAGAACTACTGTCCCACTGGCCCGCTGCCGTCACGCACCTGGATTGAAGCAACCGAACAAGAACTTAGGCGTTGTATCGCGCAAGTCGGCGAACCACCTGCAAATGCCAGCCCGGTTCTGTCTTTCTACTCATATCATCTGCGGCTTCATTTCAAGTATGGCTTTCAATCTTTCCCCCTTTCCTTTTCTAAAACAGTTGGCTGAAATTTTAATAGCGCCGCAATGATTGCCTTATGGCGACCTTATTCCAACAGGGTCGCGACAGGTATTCCGTTCGACCAAGACAGTGGGTGGTTCGCTCTCGTGCACCAGAAGATTCGGACAGCCGCTGCAAACACGAATACCATTTTAGACAAGATCATCAGCGATCAACTAATCGGCTATATAGGCCCTATGACGTACGTATAAATACCGAGTTCGGCTTTCCGCTGGCCATGACAAAGATTAACTCCTTCCAGGGTACCTGTGCTTGTGCCAGCCATGAACAGTCATCTCCTCGGATCCAAATCGCCGGACCCTCTCATAAGGCAGTCGAGTCTAAATAAGCTCGACCTATTTATGATAGTTTTGAGAAAAATTCAAAACGTTTATTCTTCAGCGACATTTATCCACGGCCTGTTTTTGCAAGCAATCGAGAAACTAAACTCGCCACATTATACAGGTGCGGAGACGCCTCGGCCCTTTTCCCCGCGACAGGACTCAACCGCCGATTCCACTGGCCAGGCTACCATACAAGGTCGCGTAGACCAAATTTCAGCAGACACTTTGTGGCAAATTGATGATCGGATGTCTGAATTCTGGGATCCTCTACCCACTTTCAATGGCGCCGGAACAGTGGGTTTTTTGTCTTTGTAGGAAACGAGCTTCAGACTAACATAATGAAGGACGGAACTGGAAGCCAATAATAACGATACTCGAAGCTTTAATGATTTTGACGGACTGTTCGATCGGATCCAGTAGCCGAACAAAATGAAACAAGAAGCACTGTGAGGCGTCGTGTATGGATTGGATTTGACAAAAGATCGGGCGCTCGAACTTTATTAGTTCAAGCGTAATAGAGTTATAGAGATTTGCTATTTGTGCTATATCCCCCTTGTTATTTGTACTGTGTCCTACTTTTAACAGCTGCTTACAGCCGCTATAGATCTGGTACCTGTTAACTCTCAGCCATAATTACAGTTATAATTATAATTATTTCGTTATAATAATAACGCATTATTTCGATTATAACAGCTATCCCGATTTTTTTGAAAAGAATAACGTATATAATTGTAACGTTTTAAAAATTTTTAAAAGAAATATACGGTTACCTATAATAATATAAAAGACTGTATAATTACGGCATAAAAAATCAAGGTTAATTATTACGACCCAGCTAGACCGGCCTCTAAGCACGGTTAGGCATACAACTATAAGTTACGTATTTTAAATCTCTTTAAAAATTAAGATTTAAATAAATCTATATAGATATAATAAATATTAAATTTATAAGTATATTAAAATTTAGTATAAAGATAATTAATTAACGTACTATACTACCTCGCGAGCTAAACCATTTCGTAAGCCGTTTTTCGGCATTTCGCGACAAAAAATTTAAATTAATTAATTACAATATATCAAAATAACATAAATTAATCGGATTCTTTTTCGCTAAACGTATTTACAGTTTCCTTACGAATACGCGTATTATATCCGAGTTTACCGCAAACGTTATATTTTTATTCCTTAGTTTTAATTTTTTTGCGACGATTATTTTCAGCCGTTATAAGCTGTATTTTTCTATTACCTTTTTCTTTTTCGGCCAAAAAAGCTTATTTTTTTGTATAGTAAATGTTTTTCCTTTTTGGAAATGTTTATTTTTAGTTTTTCGACGTTTGCTTAAAATATGGTTCGTTTTGCGTAATTAAGTAATTTCTTTCCGAAAAAAAATAATTTCGTATAAAAATAATAAGTTATTTTTTATTAAAAAATTCGCCGATTTAACGATTTTTGTCGGCGAGTTACTTTAATAATTTTTAATCCTTTTTTGTAAATAAGGTTTTTATTTTGTTATTTTTTTTAATATTTTTAAGGGTTTTTACAGGTAAAAAACGAATAAAACCGGCAGAGGTTAACGGGGAGACGGTTAGCGTAAGCATAATTAGAAAAATTTCGAATTCGGAAAAAACGTAATTAAGATTAAATAAAATAAAGCTAATTTTCGTAAATCCGGATTTAATATTATCGGACGTTATAATAACTTTAAATGCGTTATAAAAACCGGTAAAGAAATCTTTTTAGCGATATAAATATAATAACGTTATATTAAATTTTCGATATATAACAAATAAACGTATTTTAAAATAATAAAATAAAATACGTTAAAAGGTTAAAATTTATACGAAAAATGTACGGGTATATAAAATATAATAATATTGTAATTAACGTAATATTTTTCGAATTTTATCGAATAATAATTTTCGTAACTGTCGAAAATAAAAAAACGTTTCGATTTTTTCGTATACGTTCGAATATATTAATCGAAATATTAAACCTATTTTAAATTTAATTCGTTTATTATTTAGTTATTATTATTTAATACGATTTTTAATTAGTTATTAATAATAAGTTATTACGGAATTAAAATTTTAAATAACTTTTTCCCGTTATAATATTAAATAACGGTATAACTTAATTTTAAAAATTAATAATTTAAATAATTATAACTTATTTTTTATTTCTTTATTAAATTTATTTAGGTTTTTTACGTTTTTCGGTATTAATAATTATTATATCCGTTATTATAAAAAACCTTATTAAAAATCCAGTTTCGTCAAAGTTATAAATATTTTTTTTTATAATATCGTATTTTACGATAATAACCCGAATAAATTCGAATTATTTACGAAATATTTTTAAATTTTTGCATAATACCCGTTAATAATCGATATTTTAATTTAAATACGTTTAAAATTTTTTTTTACCGTTTAACAAATTTTAACGTTTAGTTAATTCCGACGCATATTATAACGTATTAGGTTAATAATAAATTCGTTATATTTTTAATATGTTAAAGCCGGATAAAAAACGTTTACGTATTTAAGTTAAGGATTTATTCGGTAATAAATTTTTTTTCGGTCGGCGTTAATTTTTGCAAATTAAATAAAATATCGGTTTAGGCGCGTTAATTGTAATATCGGGTTTTTAAAGTAAATTCGGGGATTTTATAAAGAAAATATAATTTTTTAAAATTAAGTTTCGGGTTTCGTTTTTTAGCCTGGATAGCCAGGTTTATTTTAGATTTTTTTATAAGACGTTTTATGTTATTAGTGTTAAACAATTGCTGATAAAAGTTGGATAGTAAATATGTTAATAAAAGCGGCTTGCGAGGTGGTTTAGCTCGCGAGGTGGTATAGTACGTTATATAAAAAGATATACGATTATTATTTTATAATTTAATATTTTAAATTAGTTTTAATCTTATTAAACGTAATTAAGTTACTTTATTACTTTAATTTTTACGATATAATTAATAATATAAATCGTACGATTTAGTTTAATAAATAATTAATCAATCTAACGGTTATACGTTATAAAGTTTTATTTAATAATATTATTAAATTTTAAATAACTCCTTTAATACTACATTTATAAACGAATAATTAAAGGAATAACTTATTTACTAGGTTCTTATAATTATAAATTCTAAAAATAAGAAAAAATCATTTTGCCTTCTTACTAACGAACATTTGAAAAAATTTAATATTATCATTAACCGTAGTAATTAATGCTAAAAAGTACGAAATAAGATTAGAAAAAATTAATGGAAATAAAAAAAGGTTTTTATATTATAAATTATCTCAAATAATTTACTTAACGATTACTAAAGAAATAAGAAAAGTATTAAAATTCTTTAAGTATAATTCTTTCGACGGAACCTTTAATAAGCTACAGTTATTTTTAATATAATACTAAACGTATTTCGAGTATTTTTAATTTAATTTATCATTTTTCCAGTTCGAATAAAGTTAGCAATATAATTAATTACAGGTAATATAATTAGATAGTTTAAATTTATATTATGAAACTATATTATACTTATGTTTAATTAATAAAATATAAGTAAAATAATAATATTTAATAATTCTAAGAATTTTAGAAATATTTTAAAAAAATGCTTTACTTTACGCCATTACTTTTATTTAATTAGTATTTAAATTAAATTAAGAATAAAAGGTTTTTATAATAAACTTTTACGAATGTAAAAAAGTTATAAATAGAAGTATTTAAATAGAACCGATTTAAGTATTTAACCGATTATATTATAATAACGGGTAAAATTAAAAACCGAGAGCATGTATAAAAAATTTAAACCTTTAAAATATAACGAAATAATAAGCTTAAGTACGTAAATAATATTAATACACTATAACGGATTAATACGTATTATAGTATCGAATTAAGCTTACAGAAATTGAATTAGTTAATAAAAAAATATCAAGATATAAAGCGGCATAATATAAAAAACTTAGAGAATTACGATGAAATAATTAAAAGCCGGTTTGCAAAAAATACGATAAAAACGATAAAAGTAATAATAAATACATAATTAATATATGTCGAACCGGGAATAATTATTAATTATCCGAAAATATTTAACGAGAATTTAAAGATATTTAAATAGTATTTTAAGTAACGATTAATTACTAATAAAAACACTTATTACAGTATATAAAAATAGAGTAACTAAAAGATTGTATAAAGTAAAAAGAATGTGTTAATAATAAATTATTCGTTTAATTTTAATAAAAAAGATAATACCGGGAACGAAATTATTAAATTTTATAAAATTAGTTAATATAACGTCCTATATAAGCACTCCGGACGTATAAATATTCCGGACGGTTTTTTGGCATTTCGTAATAATAAATTTAAATAATTTAACTATAACATATTTAATTGATTTAAATTGACGATATTTTTTTTCGTTGATTATATTTATAGCTTTTTATTAAGTGTACGTATTAATTAAGGTTTGTTATAGACGCCATATTATTATTCCTTTTTGTTAACTTATATGTGACCGATTATTTTCCCGACGTACGTATGTTATTATTATTTTTATTTCGAAAGTATTAAAATTGACCGATAAAAAAACGATTGCCGACCGAATGCCTAATTTATATACGTAAACGTGTTTTGTCCGGCTTTAATACGTAGAAGATATTCGCAAAATACGTTGTATTTAAAGGTTGGAAGGCGTATTATAAGGCTGCGGGGTAAGGTTATAGGGCTTGTTATAAGGCGCGTTAGGGGGTTTGTTAAAGGGGGCGTTAAGGGGCGCGTTATGGTATTATAAGATTTGTCGGAGTAATAATTCGTTTTTACGTATATAAATTGTTAAAATAAAGAATTATAATTAAAAAAATATTTATTATATACGATAAATAAGTTTTTTTTGGCCGTTAAAAAAGGTGGTAATAAAAACGCGTTATTAATAGTTATTAATAATAGCTGTTATATACGAATTAGAAAAAAAGAATAATATTATGACGTTCGTACTAAGCTTTAATATAATACGTATATTTATTTTAAAGATATATATACGGCTAGCGATAAAGAATATAATTAATTAAAATTAATTTAACGTATTATTATTAAGTTGTTCGAGTTAGTTATTGCGAGGTGTTAAAAAACCGTCCGGAGTACTTGTGCGTCCGGAGTGCTTGTATAGGACGTTAGTATATATTACAAGAAAAACAAAAATCGATTTATTAACGTAGAACTCGAATATAATGAAAAGGCTTAATTTAATAAAATGAAAAAGGTTATAAATAAAAGTAAGAATAATATCTATATTAACGTATTTTAAAAAAGGTAACGAAATCGATAAATAAGTAATTCGTAAAGTTAATTATTAAAAAGGATATACGTATAATAACACATTTATTATTACTATAAATAATATAGTAATTAAACAAAATAAATTAATATTAAAAATAATAGAAAAGTTTTATTACTAGATTAATACCGAGTTACAGTTTTAGTTAGCTTTTACTATAAAGCTCGAAAGTAGAAAAATAGTTAAGAAAAATATTAAAAGGGTCGAAACAGGAATTAATAAAATTTAAAACCGGATAGTTAATAAAAATTCGTTGATAATATAAAAAAGTGGCGTTAATAATAAATAATTTTAAAAATAAATAAAACGGATGTAATGATAATTTAAATAATAATAATAATAAAATATAAAGACTATAAAGGAGTTATAAGAGTTTTTTTTAAATTTAAAAAGTACAACGTTATTATTATATAAATACGAATTAAAGAAATAATATAGCGCGAAAATAAACTAAGGAATAATAATTGTGAATTATTTAAGATTACTATATAAAGAGTTATCTTTATAAAATCGAAAATATCGAAAGTTAAATATTAATCGGTAAATTAAATACGAAATTACATATTTTAAAATAGTTATTAATAAAAAGAAATAAACTATTAATTTCAGTTTTATTATATTAACGGACTACGACATAACTTTTTTAATTAATTAAAGTATCAATATTTAATTAATAGGAATAACAAATATTAATATAATAATATTACAAAATCCTTATTAGTTAATAAATATAATTTCGCTAAATGAATAATATTTTATAAGTTTAACTTAAAAAATAATATAAAGAAATAATTAAAATATTATTTTAATATTATAAATATAGTTTCTTTTTAAAAATTTTAAAAACGAAGTTTTTTAAATCAATAAATAGAATTACGAAAGATTCTTTAAAAACGGCAAAATCAGTATCTTTTACTTTATTTACACCTTATATAAAACGAAATTAGGTATATTTCGTAATTGTTAAAAAAAGATATTAAAAGAAATATATCCGATAGTATAAATTATTATCCGATTACTTAATATATTTCGTATTTAAAAAGAGCTTTAATATTTATATTATATCCCTCTTACTATTCGTACTATGTCCCACTTTTAACGGCTGCTTATAGCCGCTATAAATCTGGTACCGGTTAACTTTTAATTGTAATTACAGTTATAATTATAATTAGCTTATTTAACCTTAATTCTTTTATAATAATTATAATAATTATTATTATAGTACGAAACCGAAATTATAAGTTAAAACTAAATTAAAACTAAGAAATCTTATTATATCTTATATAAATTATATAAACTGTTAAGATTCGGTGCGTTAGTATGTAACAGGGTTAGTTAGCCCGTATAACGCTTACTCGAACGCGTCTTAAATAGGTTTAGCGTATTTCTCTTTTTAACTAGCTTTTTATATTTAAAATAAATCTATTTCAAATATAACCAAGTAATATATATATTTTTATATTAATAATAATTAAATTAATACCGTAAATCCTAATATAATAATATTTCCTGCTTTTTTAAAAAAAAAATATCGTAATAAAAATGTTTTTATTTTTCTTATTTATAATATATCGTAACGATATTATAATTAACGCGTTACGAGATTTTAATTAACCGGCTTAAAATTAAAGTAATCGGTAGCAGTTATAAAAATAAATTTATTTAGTTAAATATAACGTATTATACCAGCTCGCGAGCTAAACCACCTCGCGAGCCGCTTTTTAACATTTCGTAATAATTAATCTAAATAACTTAACCATAACAGATCTAATTAATTTAATCGACGGTATTCCTTTTCCTTAAATATATTTACGGCTTTTAAATAAATGTACGTATTATATTAAGGTTTGTTACGGACGTATATTGTTATTCCTTTTTGCCAACCCGTATGCGACCGACCAGCCCCAACCCGTTTAAGCTAATATTACCGTTATTTCGAAAGTATTAAAGCCAACCGACAAAAAAAAACGATTGCCGATTGAATTCTTAACCTATATACGCGAACGTTTTTTATCCGGCTTTAATACGTAAAAAATATTCGCAAAATAAAAGGCTATAAGGTTTTATTGGAAAATGCGTTACAAGGCTGCGAAGTAAGGCTGTAAAACTTGTTAAGGCGCGTCGGGGCGCGTCGAAAAGCATATCCCGGGACTTGTCGGAACAATAATTCGATCTTACGTATATATAATTGTTAAAATAAAAAATTCCAATTAAAAAAAACATTTATTATATACGATAAATAAAATTTTTAACTGCTAAAAAAGCGGTAATAAAAACGCGTTATTAACAGCTGTTAATAATAGCTGTTATATATAAATTAAGAGGAAAAAATAGCAATATAACGTCCGTAATAAACTTTGATATAATACGTATATTTATTTAAAAACTGTAAATACTGTTGGCAAAAAAGAATACGATTAATTGGAATTAATTTAATATGTTATAATTAAATTATTTTAATTAGTTATTACGAAATACGAAAAAGCGGCTTGCAATGTAATTTAGCTCGCAGGCTAGTATTATTACAACCCAACAAAGGGGAGATCTCGGAAACGGTCCTAACGGACCGAAACAAAACCTAAATAAGTTAAGTCACGTAATTTGGATTTCTCCTATTTTCAAAATTTAATTAAATCTATATAGATTTAATACCCTTTAAATCTAAAAAAACGACAAGATTTATAAAAAATCCAGGTTCTTATAAAAAATATATACGCTTATTAATTCCATAACTTAAATAACGATAACTTACAATATAACTTAGTTACTCAAAATATCTTTAATATTACCAAACGTAACTAAGTTACCTTTATTACTTAAATTCCTACAATACGACTATTAACATAAACCGTATAACTTAGTTTAATAATTAATTAATTAACCTAGCCGTTATACGTTACAAACTCTTATTTAATAATATTACCAAACTCTAAGTAATTATTCGAATTATTAAAATAGCCCCTAATATTAAAAAAACTACCGCTAACCGACAGCTTTAAAACAAACTTAAGGAATTAAAAGCGAAAATTCTGCAATTTAAAAAAACGACAAAAAAGGATTTTAATACTTTAAAAATTAAGGTTAAAAAACCTTAACCTTACGATAAAAAGATTAACGTTTAAAACTTCCTTACTTAAATGCGAATATATTTATAATTCCTAACTTTTAAAAATCCGGAGGATATAATCCTTGCCGTTATAATATTCCTTACCGGAAACGTACTCGATTAATTCGAACTAATTATAAAGGATTATCTAAAAAAGGCAAAAAACGACATAGAAATATTTACCAAAAAACTTTTCGCTAATTATTCTAATTTTAAAGAAAAATTAAAAAATAATTTCGATAACCTTAACAAAAAACGTATTACCGTATAAAAAATTTTGTAATTACGATAAAAAGAACCAGTATTTAAATATATAATAAAATTTCAAAATCTAATAGTTAAAGTAGGATAGGTGGATAAAGAGGATAATACCTTAATTAACGTGTTTTATAAGGGACTGAAAAATGACGTTAAGGACAAGGTAATTAAGCTGAAACGACCGACCTTTTTAAGCAAATACATTACCAAGGCAGTAAAAATCGATAATCGGCAGTTCGAAAAACGATAAAAAAAAAGGGTTAATACGCCTTACGGCATAAGTTTAATAAGCCTAATTAAGGAAATAAACGTACCATATTTTCTATTTTTTACGGGACCCAGCCAGGCCCTATAAAATTCGGAACGGTTTAATAACAAGATTAGTTACGGGTTAAATGTTATAACTATAACAAGATGGGATATAAAGCTTTTTAATATAAAGCACCCAGAAAATTTCGATAAAATAACTGGATCCCTATACCCGAAAAACGATAATAGGACGATAAAAAGGATAATAAAAAATTAATTAATATAATCCAACCACGATATACGGTAATACAATAATATAAGGATTATTCAGGATGGAAAGCCCTTACCGAAAAAAAATTACTTACCCAATCTTAACAGAATAGATAATAAGAAAAACGAAATTAACTGGCCTTATAAGGATAGTTGTAAGAATATTACGAATGGAAAGAAGATATATGCCTAGGAAAACCGGAACGACATATAAAAATCCACGTTATTTATTACGATAAACCCAGATATTATTTTTACTAAAAATGAAAAAAGGCGATTTATTAACGTATAACTCGAATACATTAATAAAGGTTCAATTTTAAACGGCAAAAAAGAGCTAACAAAAATAATTAACAATAATATCGATATTTACGATCATTCGTGGACCAAGATGAGATTGATTAGAAGGTAACTTTGTAAAGCTGGCTATTAGGAGAGTCATGCCTATAGAAAAACCTTTTCTATTATTTCGGATGGTGCGATTATCAGATAAAAGAAGAATTAATTTAGAAAACAGTGGAAAGGCACTGTTAGCGAGCTATTACCGATTTGGGTATCCAATTAGCTTTTATTACCGACCCAGAAGATAAAAGAGCAATTAAAGAAAAAATCAAGAGTTTTACCAAAGAAAAATAGTGGGATTCGGAGGATAAAAGAGAATACGGCAGCCTATAAAAAAACGATAATTTGTGGACGATATTATTTGATAAAAAGACGATCGAAACCCTTATAGAATAAACCTACGAATAGCCAGATATGCGACAATAACTTAAACAGTTGTAAAAATAAATGATACGTATAGAAAAATAATTAAAGGAGTTTTAAGCATAGAATAATAAGGACGAAAAGATATTACGGGAACTTTTACAGATCCTAAAAAAACAACGCCACTTATAAAAAAGTTACGGGTAAGCGAAAAGAAAAAGGTTAAACCATAACACCTTAAAAGGGCTCTAAACGTAACGATTAGAGCCACTGGCGATAATGTTATTATTATACAAGTACGGATTAAAAAGAACTGGTACACTATAATAATAAATTGCAAAGCAATAATTACAAATTATATCAATCCGGAAATAATAAATTAATCGAAGTTACCATAAAAGGAGAAAAGTTACCCTTATAAGGTCGAAAATGCCGAAGGTCAGAGATTTACTTACGACGATAAATAGGTTAAACGTAAGATTAATCACTTTAAAACCTTTGTTAAAGGAAAAAAACAAATTATTAATTTCGATATTATCTTATTAAATAAATACGATATGATCTTAAGAAAACTATGGTTACGTTAATACAACCCTTTAATTAATTAGGAAATTAATTAGGTAAATTTCCGTTTATTTCCTAATACGGAATAAAATATAAATAATACGAGATCTTAATATTTAATTAATAAGGACGACGAATACAGGCATAAAAATACGATAGAAATTTTACCACCTAAGAAAATAAGATATATTTAGAACAAAGGGTATAATAAAAAAATACGGCGCGTTATTACGAATTTTAAAATACGATTTCGATAGATAAACAATGACCTACAAACATAACCCGAGAAATTACCAAAGTAAATAACGAAAATACTATTACGATACTATAAATATAAAAAGCTCTTTCGAAAAAAGCTTGATACGAAATTATTATAATATAACAAATAGGATTATAAAATAATTCTCAAGGACGGCAAAATAATTACCTTTTATTTTATTTATAATTTAAACGAAACGGAGCTATACGTTTTTCGCGATTACCTAAAAAATAAATTACGGAAAGGATATATACGGCGTTTTAAATTATCGGTAAGGTATCTAATATTTTTCGTTCCATAAAAAAACGGGAAATTATGATTTGTTATTAACTACCGATAATTTAACAACATTACCATCAAAGATAAAACGCCGTTACCCCTAATTACCGAAATTAAGAACCGATTACGAAACGCCTAATAATTCATAACCTTAAACCTAAAAAAAGGGTATAACCAGATTCGAATTAAACCCGGGGATAAATAAAAAACAGCTTTTAAAACAAAATACGGATTATTTAAGTACCTTATTATACCTTTCGAACTTACGAACGCACCAGTAACTTTTCAACGGATAGTTAATTATATACTCCGAAAATACCTTAACATCTTTATTATATATTACCTCAACAACATCCTCATCTATTTAAGGACAGAAAAGGAATATACAGGATACGTTCATAAAATTTTACAAACTTTATAAAACGCTAACCTCTTAATTAACGTAAAAAAAAATACCTTTTACATTTAAAAAATCAAGTACCTAAAATATATCATCACCTTTAAATATATTAAAATAAATCCTAAGAAAATCTCTGTAATTAAAAACTGGAAAACGTTTACTAATATTACAAAAGTACAAACATTCCTTAAATTTACCAACTACTACCGACAATTCGTATAACACTTTAATAAAATCGCAATACCGCTAACGGAACTTACCAAAAGGAATCGACAATTCGTATAGGCCCCAATTATAAAAAAAACCTTTTAACAACTTAAAAACGCCCTTATTAACGAGCCTGTTTTGATAATATACGACCCAAATAAACCAGTAAAACTCGAAACCAACGTTTTAAACTTTACTTTAAAAACAATAATTTACCAACGAAATAATCGAGGAAAACTATATCCTATCGCCTTTTACTCCTATAAATTACATAGTACCGAACTTAACTACCTTATTTACAACAAGAAGTTCCTAATTATCGTCAAGGCTTTTAAGAAATTCAAATATTACCTTAAAAAAAACCAGCATTAGGTAAAAATATATACAAATTACAAAAATATCTTTCACTTCGCAACCACAAAAAAATTAATCGGACAACAACTACGTTACGCAAAATATCTCTCAAAATTCGACTACGTTATTATTTACCGCAAAAAATCGGAAAATAATAAAACAAACGTTCTTAGCAAACGACCAAACCTAAAAAACCCCAAAGTAAAAATATAACGAACTATATTTAACTAGACGACAGAAAAACATCTACAATAACGATATATCAACACCATCAAAATATCTATACCAAACATATATAAAGAAATATAACAATATCATAACGACCTACCTAAAAATCAAAAAACAAATAAAATCTATATACCAAAAAAACACCAAAAAAATCTAACACGAAAAATACATAAATACCAATTACATAGATACCTAAAGATCCATAAAACCCTAAAACGCATATAACGAACGTATTACTTTTTTAAGATAAAATCAACTATACAAAAAATCATATAACAATATAACATTTGCGCTAAAGTAAAGGCTAAACGATATAAACCTTATAGAAAATTATAACCATTACCAGTTACTAAGTAACCATGGGATTTAATCACATTTAACTTTATTACGAAATTTCCATTATCAAAAGACCTAATTACGGGCATACATTACGACAATATCTTTGTAATCGTCGACCGATTTACAAAATTCTCCTATTTCTTACCTTACAATAAGGACACGGATGTTAAATAAATAGCATACATTTTTTTCCGACATATATATAACATATACGGATTACTAGCGGAAATCGTCTTAAACAAAGGTATAATTTTTATTTTAAAATTCTAGCAAAGCTTAATAACATAACTCGGCCTAAATTACAAATTATTAAACGTTTTTAAATTACAAATGGATAAATAAACGGAAAAAATTAACTAAATGCTAAAAATATACCTACAATATTACATTAATTATAAACAGAATAACTAAGTTAAAAAGTTACTTACCGTATAATTAACTTATAATACCAGCTACCATAACAGTATTAAAACGATTCCAGCAACTGCTAACTTTAAATTCACTCCAAAAGTTTACAAAAAAACATAAAAAGGAGGATTAATTAATATCAAAACAATCCTTACCTTAAAACAACTTAAATAATTACATTAAAAAATAAAAACAGAATTTCGGTTTATACGTAAATAAATAAATAAATATTATAACCAAAAAAGGTTAAAAAAACCAATTTTCTCGGAGGGAAAAATAGTTTATCTAGCCACCAAAAATATCAAAACCAAACGCCCAAACCAAAAATTCGATTTTAAATATATTAGCCCGTACAAGATCGCTAAGAAAATCTTAAAAAACAATTATCAATTAGAATTACTACCTAGGGTTAAACTTTATCCAGTTTTTTATATTTCCTTACTTAAATTAACAGTAAATATTATCAGAATATATATAACATAAGACGATATAAAGGCAGAAAAAGAAGGGAAGATATACGAAATTGAAAAAATACTTGATATACGAAAAGAAAAAAGATTTACCTAATACTTAATCAAATAGAAAAATTACTTAAATTCTGAAAATACCTGGGAACCTGCTAAAAACCTTATTAGCGCCTAACGCCTGTTAAAGAACTTCCACCAGCAGCGCCGGAACTAGCAATAAACACGTCCCAGTTTACGTTATCCAGAGAAGGGAGGCCCTAATTAACAGCACTTCAATCGATAACGTTGACACCACCAGAAACCTGAACGGAAAACGACGCGTTTGCCTTTAATCGTTCCTGGTCCTTTAACTTATCTATGGACTAAAAGCTGCGGCTAACAATTTTCACCCCTTAAACGTAAAAAAACTTTTTCTAACGACGAAAACGAAAAAGGCAACTAATGGTTTCGTTAATATTACGTTATTTACGTACAAAATTTTTCTTTAACTTTTGCTAAAAACGTAGTAAGGTTTTTTCTGTTACGGTTTCCTTACGGTCCAGATAATCTTTCTTCTTTCTAATATAACGAAAAGAATCGACGGGAATACCGGACCTATCATAATAACGACGATATTTAACATATTTACTACAACAACGAATTTCCTTAATTATTTAATATTTCGTCCCTTTTTCAAAATATAACGTACACGGCATTACTTTAAAACCAAATTTAACGATATAAATAACCAAAAATTTAAGGCTTTCCTTTTAATTCGGACGATTACGGGATTTACGATTAGCGATATAACCACCTATAACGAAAGATTAACTTACCAGAAAAAATTTTTAAAAGTAAAAATCCTAAAAAAAGAATATCGTATTACAACCCAACGGAGGGAAAGTCTCGGAAACGGTCCTAACGGACCGAAACAGGACCTAAATAGGTTAAGTTACGTAATTTGGATTTTTCCTGTTTTTAAGATCTAATTAAATCCATATAAATTTAATACCTTTTAAATCTAAAAAAACGACAAAATTTATGGGAGATCTAGGTTTTCATAAAGGATATATACGTTTATTAATTCCATAACTTAAATAACGACAGCTTACAATACAACTTGGTTACCCAAAATACCCTTAGTATTACCAGACGTAATTAAGTTACCTTCATTGCTTAAACTCCCGCAATACGATTGCCAATATAAACCGTACGACTTGGTTTAATAGTTAGTTAACTAGCCTAGCCGTCACAAGTATAATACGTTATATTATATAATAAAGTTTTATTAAAATAATTAATTAATATTTTTATACGATTTTTACGTCGTTTAATAAGGGGAAACTCTAAAACTTTAAATATTTTTACGGATTTATTACAATTTTATTTTAATAAGGGATACTTTTTACGGAAAAAAAATATTTACGTAAATAAATTAAGTTATTAATTAATAAAGTAGTTATAAAACGAAAATAACGGTAATTAATTAAGTAAAATTAACGGGCGTTAAAGAAATAATTTTAGCGGATTAATATTATATGTAATTTAAATAAAAATAAATCCAAACGTTTTAAAACGATATTAATAAAAAGAGTTAACTTTTATTTTAATAGTGGCCCGTTAGTAAAACCGGAATTATTAAAGCTGGTTAAAGTATTTAATAGGAGTTTTAAAATTATTGTTAAAAGTTTAAAATATAGGGAGAAATTTAAGGAAAAGGGAAAGGTAAAAAATTTTTTTTAAGAGATTTTACGGATTTTTAACGGAACCTGGCTAGTAATAGTTTATGAATAAGAACGTTATTATTATATTTATCGAAACGGTTTTTATTATTACTTTTTTCGTTTTCGTTATAAAGTAGCGGTAAATATAGCGGTGGGAAGGGCGGTAACGGTAGAAAAAGTAATAATGGCTTTTTTTATGGTTTAATTTCTTTTTGTCGTTTTCAGATTTAAAAAGTGATTTAAGCGATTCGAGTAATAATAATCGGAAAAAACGTTATTATAGCCGTAATAAAAAACATAAGAGGAAAAAATATAAGAAAAAGAAGTTTAAAAAAAGGATCTCGCCTTTTTGTTAAAAACGTTTCGATTTTGCATTAGATAAGAAAAATTATTTAAAAGGTTTTAAGAATTAAAAGTTTTTAAAAAACGTTTTAAAATTTATATTTAAAAAGATAAGTTATAAGAAAAAAATAAAGTTTTTTATTTTTAATAAGTTACGCTTAACGAAGCTAATTATTAAAACGATATAATAGGTATTTTTAAAGTTCATTACCGAAATTAAAAAAAATTTAAAAATATTAAAGATTTTCCGCATAATTTATATTACGATTAGAAAAATCTGTCAACGTTTTTTTAAAGAAATTAAGTTAGTATTTTTATAAGGGTAAGAATTTAGTTATTTTTATTACGAAATTTTAAAAGTTAATTTGAAAAATTAAAAAATACGGTATAAAGTTAAATAAGGATTAATAAGTTATTATATTTTTAATTATTATTAAAAATAAAACGGGTAATTAGTATTAAATAAAAAATTCTATATTTCGTAAAACCGATTATATAATTTACCGTTTAATGCATAATTTTAATAGTAAATTTTATTATTAACTAAAAAAGTTGAAGGAAATAAAGATAGTAATAATATATTTAAAAACCAGAGTAGTAACCCCCAAGGTAATAATAATAATATAAGGAAAAATAACGGTAATATGTTTATATAAAACGTTAAAGGTGAACCCTTTTGTTAAAATTGTAAGAAATACGGTTACTTACCTAGGAATTGCCGAAAGCTTAAGAAAAATGGGAATAATAATGGTTAATAAAATAATTAACGTAATAACGGACGAAATAATAATAATGGTATGTTTAATAATAATAATAGTAATATTATTAACGTTAACGGTTAATAGCGTTTATTAAAGGTATATTTTATCCTAGGCGGTTTTAAAAACCTATATAATTAGCTCTTTAAGAGATATTAAGCTAGGTATAGCGTAAAAGTTGATTAGTCGGAAAAAAGAAAGATTATAAAGCTATTTAATCGGATTATAGAAAATAGTAAACGCGTTATATAATAGGATAACGTTTCAAAGGGTGTCGCCGCTTTTACTAGAAAGGGGGACGCATGCGCGCCTAGTAATGCAGCCGATAACGAACTGGTATTGCGATTAAAAGTAAATATAAAGTTAATTACGGAAAACTATAACGAGGAATTCGAAAACGAATATATACGAGATAAACTCTAAGTTTTAATTTTTTAATTATATAATATATATAAGCAAAATCGTAACGAGATATTATAGGATTCGGAAGTTAACGTATTTATTATAAATAACGTTAAAGATTATTTTTCGAGGTAATTATTAAATATACGGGATAAAGAGTTTAGAATTATTATTAAGAAAAGATTAATTTAAGTTAAGATAATAATATAGTTAACTGGGATTTTAAAAAAAATTAAAAGCAGATGTAATTCGATTGCTTTACGATATCTATTATACGTATTAATATTCCCGTTATAAATTTTTTTAGAAAATTTTTTATAAACGAAAGGGATATTATAACCGAAATTATTTAATTAATAATAACGGTATAAAGTTAATTATAATAAACGTCCTTAAAAGATTTTTTTTCTTTAAACGTACGGACGAAAAGAACTTTTTATAAACGGTTTAACCCACGAAACTTAATATAAATACGTATTAAAAATAGTATAAGATAAAGTAAACGAAATACTAGAGATTTGATAGGCTTTTATTAGTAATAAGAAAGTTTTAATAATAAAAATAATATTAAAAAAGTTCGTTTTTTTAATATCGTTATCTATATTATGCTAGTAATAAATAGTTAAAATAAAGTATTAAGATAATTATAAAGATAAACAAAAACGAAATAAACGTTAAACCGATTATTTATACAATTTATAATTAAGTTAAAATTATTAAAATATTTGTAAAAAATACCTGAAAAACGGGAAATATATATTAAAGAGTTATTTTAATATAACGTAAGCTAAATTAAGCCTGTTATTATTAATGGTAACGCGTATTATAGCTTAGTTATAAATCATATTAACAGTTAATACGTTTTTAAAGTATATAAAATTAAGGATAAAGTATAATAGCACCTATATTAATATATAACAAACGTAAAGACCAAGTTAGTTTTAAATAATAAAATAATTAAAACTTTCCGTAAAGATGGAAAAAAGGAATTCGGAATAAGCTTAAATATTTTTTATAATACTGAAAAAGTCGAATTAGTTAATTTCAGTTAATATAACTAATACTAAAATGGCGTTTTAAAGCGAAACATATAATTCGTTTAAAATAACGTTTACGTTATAGTTATTTAAATACGTTATAAAAATAATAATTTATAGGTGAAATTATATCAGATAATTTAATGATTAACAATAAAATATTATAAAAATGTTATAATTAAGCATTAAACGATAAAAAAATTAACGAGTAAACTAGATATTACGTATTTGCGTATTAGTGGCAGCTATTATACGGTTTTAATCGACGAAAATTATCGAATTAAAGGTAAAAAGTTAAAAATATAAGGTATTAAAAGTTTATTTTTAAGTTATTAAGGTATTTATAAGTATAAAGTTTAATTATTAAAAAGCGGTTATATTTTAGTTACATGATATATATAAATTTATGAATAAAATAAATTTAATAAAAAAAATTACTTAATTTAAGAGATATTATTAAGTATTATTTGTTTAAAATATAATGTAAATTCAGTTACTGATTACGAAAAAAGAGCGTTAATCATTATCCAGGCCTGTACAATTGTAATATTTTCAATAAATCAAAAAATAATTTTTATAGAAATTTAAATAATTGCGATATAACATAATAAATTTAAGAAGAAATATACATAACGTACGACACAAGCGAACTATACACACAAGCGAACTGTACACTTTTTAGCACCTTGTAACAACTAATCCAAATAATTTAACTATAACACATTTAATTAATTCAAATCAACTTTATTTTTTGTCGCTAACCGTATTTACAGCTCCAAACCAGTATACGTATTATATTAAAGCTTATTGCGAACGCCATATTGTTATTTCTTTTTATTAACTTATATACGATAATTACTTTTAATAGTTATTAACAGCATTTTTTTTATTACTACCTTTTCTGCTAACCGAAAAACGTATTTATCCCGTATAATAAGTATTCTTTTTTATTAAAAACGTTTGTTTTAACTATTTAAGTACGTAAAATCGAATTATTGTTCCGATAAATCCCGCAACACGCCTTTTAACGCGCCCTTCGACGCGCCTTAACAAGCCCTACAGCCTTGCCCCGCAACCTTATAACGCGTCTTTTAACAAAGCCTTATAGCTTTTTATTTTGCGAATATTTTCCACGTATTAAAGCCGGATAAAAAATACTAGCGTATATAAGTAAGGAAATCGGTCGGTAATCGTTTTTTTGTCGGTCGATTTTAATACTTTCGAAATGGGGGTAATATTAACCTAGGTACGTTGGGGGGTAATCGGTTGCATGGGGGTTTGGAGGAAGGAATAACAATATGGCGTTCGTATTAAGCCTTAATATAATACGTATATTTGTTCTAGAGCTGTAGATAAAGTTAGCGAAAAAGAATACCGTTGATTAAATTAATTGGATTTGTTATGGTTAAATTATTTAAATTAGTTGTTGTAAGGTGCAAAAAGTGTACAGCTTGCTTATGTGTACAGTTCGCTTATGTGGTACGTTACGTAATATATTTAATAATGATATTTGCCGTTTATTTAATTTAAATAATAACGGGTTTAATTTTAAAAAAAATTATAACAGGCCTTAAATAAAGTATATAACTAAAGGTTATTAATAAAGAAGTTAAAGGAAATTTATAATGGAGAATTTTTACCTTTAAATTAGCGATTAAACTTATTAAGGGTTATTTAATAAATACTAAATAAGTTTTAAAAAAAATATACATTAATAAGTAAACTAGAAATATATAAAATTTATATCGTAATATACGGTTTTACTTAAAAAAAAATCGATTATAACAAAATAATTACAATTACCGTACGTACGATATATTAACGTGTGTTTATAATGTTTGCAGCGTTTATGAAATAATATATCTAATAAATCGATTTTTATCGATACTTACTTATATATTAACATAAAACATAAATTTTAATACAATGCTCTTTTTTATTATAAAAATATTATTAAATTAATAAACCCACTATATAAATTAAAACAAGCCGGTATTACAAGAAAAGACTTCTGAATAATATTTAATAAATACGATTTTAAACTTTAATTATCCCACGATATAATATATTTTAATATATAACCCGTAACGTAATCACTTTATATATCGATAATTTTTTATTTTTCGGCCTTAATAAAATATACTTAAAGGTTATAACAAACGTGATCGCCGGTAACGTCCCGATAAATAATTTCGAAACGGTAAATTAATACCTTAATATCCGTATCGTTCGATCGTCCGAAATAGGTAATATCCGCCTTAATTAAAAATAATATATTAATAAAATATTGGCAAATTTAAGTATTAATAACATAAAGGTAAAACCGATATTTTTATTAAAAAATATTTAAATTATATACAAGGTCGTTAGGTTTAAGCCGTATTATCTAGGCTAAGCTAAAGATACGAAGTAATTATACTAATAATTAACATAATAAATATTTTACCTAATATTTTCGAATACGGTAATTATTAATAGTTTTTACGATAACGATAAATTAAATTTCGGTCGCGAAAAGCCTTATCCCGAAGCCGATTATTGCGTAATGCCGATAAGTTTCGACCTTGATAAACCTTATGCCCTTTACGATTTAGCA